>CM021102.1:589162537-589222410 GCA_007115665.2 Sequoiadendron giganteum
AGAATGAAGGATGCAATCTACTTACCTGTGATGGTAGTTAAAGGAACAACTTCAATCCACTTCGTGAAGTACTCAGTGGATGTGATTATGAATTTGTGCCCATTGGAAGAAGACAGATGGATTTTCCCCACAAGGTCAAGTCTCCACTGAAAAAAGGGCTAGGTTGATGCAAATGGTTGGAGTTCTTGTGCCGATGTATGTATGAGGTTACCATGGATCTGACATTTCTTGCATCTCTTAACAAACTGGAATGACTTCTTCTCCATATTCGACCAGTAATATCCCAAACGTAGGAGTTTCTTTGCTAGGGTAAGACCACTTGAATGTGTTCCACATATACCCTCACAAACTTCATGTAAGGCCATTTCATATTCATTGCGTTCCAGACATCGAAGGAGAGTTCCATCAAGAATTCATTGGTAAAGTACATCCATGATAAGGATGTGTCGAGTGGGGTGACAGATGAAGTTTCATTTTTGGTTTCATGATAGGTTGGGTGGAAGGGTGTTATCCCTTAGGTAGGTGTAGATCTTCCCATAGATTGAGGTATCAAAATCAAGTAAGTGGAAAATGACTTGGGACTCAGGATTGTCATAGGCAGGGGTAAACAATTGTTCCACCATGAATTCATATGGCTCCTTTTATCTGGAATTTGTAATAGAAAAGCAATAGTGGCCATAGTGTCAACAAAAATGCTGTCCATTCTTGGGATTTGTTCAAATTTGATGGTAAAAAAGTATTTCTTAAATTCATCAATCATTCTTTTGTAGGGCATAAGTTTTTCATCCTTTATCTGATAGTCATCATTGACTTGATTTATGACTAGTTGAGAATATCCATAGACTTGCAACTACCTTGATGCCAATGATGAGTGCTTCATACTCCACCATGTTGTTGGTGTAGGGGAATATCATTCTGTATGATTTTGGAATAGTATGCCCTTGGGGAGTGACAAATAAAATTCTCGCTCCCGATCCATGTTGAGTGTATGATCCATTGAAGTATAATATCCATTGTTTTGTCGTTATGGTAAAGACATCAGCATTTGGAAACTCAATGTGTAAAGGATGATCATCATATAATGGTGCTTCAGCCAATTGATCTGTGATGGCTTGACCTGTGATGGATTTCCTATCGACATACTGGATGTCAAACTCACTTAGTATCATTACCCACTTTGTCAGTCTTCCTATTAGATTTTCCTTGTTGAGCAGATATTTCAATGGATCAATTTTGGCTATTAACTTGATGGTATGAGGTAGCATATAATGTCGCAATTGTTGAGTGGTGAAAACTACTACTAGAAAATCCTATTTAATCGATGTGTAATTATTTCATAGCCATTTAATGTTCTATTGATATAATAGATTTCCCTTTCTTTTCCTGTTGAATCCTCTTGTGCTAGCAAAGCTCCCAATGATGCCTTAGTTGTTGCTATGCATAGTAAGAGTGGTTTTCCTTCTGTTGGTGGTACTAAGATAGGTGGAATCATTAGATATTGTTTCAATTGGTTGAAAGTGGCTTCACATTTCTCATCCCATCTAAAGGAAACATTTTTATGTAGCAAGTGAGTGAAAGTATGGGTCTTGTCTACTAGTTGTGAAATGAATCTTCGGATAGACTGATGTTCTTGGGAGGCAACATCTCCATGATTTCCTTAACTTTCGTGAGATCCACAATGAATTTTTTTGAAACTATATATCCCAAGAGTTTTGCAAATGTCACCCCAAATACACACTTTTTTGGGTTTAGTCGCACATTGAATTTTTCCAGTTTGGTGAAGATTTTATCTAAGATATCTAGGTGTACTTCTCTGGTATATGATTTTTCCAACAGACCATCTACATAGTCTTCCATGAATGTGTGTATCATATCGTGGAAGATTTTCATCATAGATTGTTGATAAGTAGCTCCCACATTATTTAGTCCAAAGGGCATGACGTTCCAACATAATGTACCCCATGGGCATGTGAAGGTTGTTTTATCTTGATCCTCAGGTGTAATTATAATTTGGTTATATCTTGAGAAGCCATCCATAAGTGACAACATGGCATGTCCAGCTGTTAGGTCCATAATGATGTCTATGTTGGGTAGAGGAAAATCATCCTCCAGACAAGCTTTATTGAGATCTCTGAAATCTGTGCAAATCTGGATACTGTTGTCAAGTTTTTAAATTGGTACAATATTGGAGATCCACTCGACATAATCAATCGGTTTGATAAACCCTACATCCAATAGCTTCTTCAGTTTTTCCTTCACTAAGAGGGCAATATGTGGATGCATTTTCCTTAATTTCTGCTTCACTGGTTTTACTCCTAGTGGTAAGGATAAATGATGCATGATTAAATCTGGATCTATCCCTGGCATGTCTGCATAGCACCAAGCAGAGTTGATTTTTCACTCTTCAAAGAATTTGGTGAAGCTTGGTTTTTCTTGTTCTATCAAGGATGCTACTAAATGTAGAGTCTTCACTGTTTCTACCGTGCCAATGTTGATGGATTGGGTGGGCTCAATCAATACTTTAGATCTCTCATCAAAGTGTTCAGTGAGAGTGTCAAATCTCTCATCCTTCGGCACCTCAGAGAGGTTTTCACTGTTGGATGCGCTCTTTATTTTTACTTTTTCCTGATCTAATATTGCCATAGAATGGTTTTCACCATTAGATCAATATTTTGTATTATTCATTTTGCAGCTGAGAGATTTGACACTCCCCTGAATGGAAGCTTCATTCTGAGATTCAATGGTGGAACATTTTTCAGGGTTGTCAGCACAAAGGAAGTTGAAAATGGCATCATCATTTGAAAATATAGGGATGTCAAGAGGCTCGGTTTGGTCCCAGTCCATAAGTTTAGGATGTACTAGAGGTAGGGAATCATCGGATTGGTTTAAGTCAAAGGTAGTGAGGATCATGATGGAAACATCTTCAAGTAATCCAATAGCAATGTCAAGGTCTATGATGTAACTCTCCTTCGAATGATCTATCTTGTTGGGAGTCTGATTATCCTCACTTGAGCCATTGATAGGTTGTGATCCAAATTCAAGAGGTCTTAACCTCAAACTTTGTCCCTCCTCACGTATGGGTGCATACTTTTGTATTACATCAATTCCTTTGTCATGACAAGAATCTTCAGACAATGAATCCCACTCATATTCATTTGAGTCAGTTTCATAGTTATTACTAGCTTGCAGTTGTAGGATTCGTTCAACAACCTTCTGGGTGGCTTCTTCCTTTGTTTCCTCTTTATATCCCAACCTTGTCTTGTCTTTTGGATTGGTTAAGATGGGTTGAATTGGTTCCACGATGCCTTCTTTCCTCTTGCCAATAGGTCCTTGTCCTCTGTATCTTATTTTCTCCAAGATTAAAAAACCTTTGCCATACTATGTTGTTTGTACATTAGTTGTTGCTTCAGATTCAACTTCATCTTTGTAAAGCTAGTTTAGAACATCTTTGTCTTCTGCTTCATTAATTATAGTGCCTGATTTCAAAAATCGACCATCAAAAAGTGTGATAGGTTGCGAGGATTGTTGTGTTGAGGTTGATGATTGACCATAGGACTTTGGGGAAGATAATTGCTAGAGACACAAGGATTGCTCAATAGAATATTCACCCACACCTTTATCTTTGACTTGGACCTTTTTCTCATATTGTTTGGACAAAGCATTGAGTTGGGCTTCCTGATTGGTGGAGGTAGAAGGGGTAGCTTCTTCATTTTTCTTAGGTTGTTTAGGTGAGGAACTTGGTTGAATTTCTTTATTTGAGGACGTGGCAGATAGTTTTGACAAGGAATTTGATTGGCTTGAATTACTTGGGGTGGAAGATGGGGAAGCGAGAGCTTCTCTATTATGGGGCACAAAGACATCTTGGACCGACTTGAGGGTGTTGCAATATTGAGGACTATTGGAATCGGCCGGGATGGTGACCTCTTATCCATTGCAAGGGAATTTCAAACATTGGTGGTAAGTTAAGGGGACTGCTTGCATCTCATGGATCCAAGGATGAAAAAAGAGTATATTGTATGTCAAGTCTTTATCCAGAACTTGGAAAATTATGTCCTTTTGAATTGGCCCCACCTGAATTGGCAACACAATTAGTCCCTATGAAGATCTTTCCTCATCATCATAGGATTTGATGGTGATATTTTTCCTTGAATCCATTGCATTCTCTAAGAATCCCAATGCACATACAAGCTTTAAAGTATATATATTGAGATCACCTCCTCCATCTATTAGAACGCGCTTGACTCAAATTTTATGTATTAAGACTTCAATGTGAAGTGTTGCGTTATGGGGATCAATGATCGATACATCATCATTTTTTGAGAATGATAGGCAATGAGGTGCAATAAAATGTCCCACCATGGCTTCGAATGTAAAAACTTTCAAATCCGTTGGTACAGTTGTGTCCACTAGGGCCTTTTCCAAAATTTCCTTGTGGGCAGGTGAAATCTTGAGGAGTTCCAATATAGATATTTGCACTGGGATCTTTTGCAGCTGATCAACAATGTTGTATTGATGTGACGGGGCAACGAGTGTTTTAGATGTGCTTCCTTTTAGAACATATTTGGATTGTGCTCTCGTGGTCGCATTTATAGGTATGTTGTCTTGTTTCCCTTTGATTTTTATGACATTGATTTGGTTATCCATTGCAACCTGTCTTGTTTGATGTTATGGACTTGATTGAATGTGATGTTGGTGTCATTGATTTCTTTTTTAGCTATGATGGTGTTTTGTCCATGTTGAATTTGAATGTCATTAATTTGATTGTCAGTTGCAACGATTTCTTGTGTGTCATTGATTGTAATGTCATTTGTCTGATCTTCAACTGCTGAAATATGAAGGATGACAATATCCTACACATAGTTTATATTTTTCCCTTTGCTGTTTGTTGTAGATGATTCCCCTTTGTCATAATTTGGCAAGGGATTCTTGAATGCACCATGATCAACATTTGTTTGGGGTCCTTCTTGTTGGGTTTTTGCCTTAGCTTTCTGGCTTGTTTCTCCTTCGGCCTTGGCATTTTTCCTCTATTTATGGTGTTTACCGCCATACCGCGCCTAACTTATTTCTGCCCCTGGCGGTACCACGGTGAAAGGTCTGGCGGTTACTGCTATACCGCAGGTGGTGGGTCCACTCACCACGGTAGCACAATGAGACCGCCTATGGTCGGGTCTGGTAGTTACCGCCATACCGCGGTCTGTGAAGGCCTTCACCGTGGTGGTCGCGGTGAAGTTGCCAACGGCCTGGCTGGCCGTTACCGCCATAATGCCATCACGGTGAAGCCACTAGCGGCCTGGCTGGAAGTTACCGCCATACTGTGGTTTGCGAAGGCCTTCACCGCAGTGACCGTGGTAAGACTGCCAACAACCTGGCTGGCGGTTATTGCCATACCGTGGATAGTCAAGTGATTGACCGTGGTGGATGTGGTAAAATTGCCAGCGGTCTGCCAAGGTGTTTACCACCATACCGCGAGGCGTGTTGGTCAGGGCTGCGGTAGAGCGGTAGGAGCTTAGATGAGCTCAGGGTAAAGTTTGACCATGTTGGACTCGGTGACAATGCGACAGAAAAATGACAGTTTGGCACGTGGTAGGTTGACTGCATCTAGTTGGCTGAAGTCAAAGAAGAGATAGAGCATGGTGAAGTCTTGGGTGAGCTCGGGTGAGCTCACCGCCATATTGCGGCTAGGTCGAATGAGCTTGACGGTAATGCGGTAAGAGCTCGGATGAGCTCAGAGCTCAATTGACCAAGTTGGATTTGACTGTTAGAGCGACCAACGAGTGGGTGATGGACTCGTGGCTCGACTCAGCAGGTTGGTTGGCTAAAGCCAAAAGTAGTTATTGCTACTGACACAAGGTGGTGAACTGGAACCCAATTATGGCAAGGAGTTATTGCCTGGGTGGCTCGATGCAAGGAAGATGACATGGGCAGATTTGTCAGTGATTTCCTGAGGATGATTTTGACTATTTGGATGGACAGGTCATGTTGGTGCATGAAAAGAGATTAAGTAATCTCATGTGCAGGTAGAAGAAGATGAGCAAATAGAGAGAGACAGAGAGAGTGTGTTCAAACGGTCCTGACTATGAACACTTTATCTCTCAGTTCTGCGAAGATGTGAACCTATTTTGCCTGGTGGCTGGCTGAGATAGTCATTTGTGAGGAGCTAAAGGGAATCTAAATGATATGTCATTGAGGACATTGTAATCATGTGAGGATTTTGTTTTGTTGTTGCCTGTATTCTCCAAATGAACAAGATGTAATCTCCTAAAGAGCATAGCTCTGGTTTTGTATTGTAACCGTTTTAGTTACTAAATAATACAAGTGAGTTGAATGTTTTGGGGGTGGGGTTTTTTATCCAAAAGGGTTTTCCCCACATATATCTATGTGTCATCATTTTTGTCTTTCATGGTTATCTGTTTATGTTGAATCTGTTATTTTTTTGCATTCACTTTTCTTAGAGGATCAATGGGGGATCAACTGTGCCTATTTCCACTTTATGGCATAGTTGTTTGTGTCTTTGATGTGATTTTGAATTGAAATCACTAAGGCACTGTTGTCTTAGATGCATATCTTGATGATAGAACCGATTCTGTATCCCCAACAAGTGGTATCAAAGCTAGTAGCTTGTTGCTTGTGATACTAACAAGTGGTATCAGAGCATGTTTGAAGGAGGTTGAGGCTTGATGATACCAACCAGTGGTATCAAAGTCTTCTCCTAGTTGCTAAAAATCTGGGTTTTCTCCTGTGATGATTTCTTAGCCTAGCAAACTTGAGGAAGTTTGGAGAAATCAATTGGTGATTGATCCTTCGATGAGTGGAAGTGTGTGCCTCATTGATTCAACACACAATTTTGAAAGACGTTGGAGATGATTGGAGTTGGTCATGTTGTGGCAACATTGTCTAAGACTCCTGGCTTGCAACAATGTTCCTGATGCAAAGGGCGTGAGATATGTTCATGGTTGTGTTGCAGCAAAGCGTGGTGTTTATACTAGGTGTCTGTGTGAGAGTCTCCTTGGTGGTATGGACTTTCTTGTGTTGTTGTTCAACTATGGAGAGTTGTGCTTGTGCTGGGTGTATTTGACTTAGCACTGAAGGCAGTTTCTCTGGTGCTCTGATTGCATGGAGGCTATGAAGTGACCTTGATGGTTTGCAACCTCTGGATAACCTTGTTCTCTTTTGCTTGTGCTTGACTGTGGTGTTGGAAATGGTATGAAATGAACCTATTGTTCCTGTGTGCCTGTGTCTTGCACTTGCATGGTTTCAAATTCATGTCTTTGGTTCTGAAGGTTTTGTGTAGATTTTCTTAAAAAGTCTATGACACATATTCATGTTTCTTTTCATTGTTCTGGTCAACTATGATGGTTCTGTGCAGACTCCTGAGTCATCCAGATGAGTAGTGAATATGGCGATGCGTGGGTGTTTTATAAACATTATGGTTTTGTAGGTTTTACACGGTCAAGGAAAACTTGTGTTGTGTGGAGCTATTGTTTGCTATTTTTTAGATCCTAGTTTGGGGTGTGACTGGATGAGATAGCTGTAGTTTGACTGGACTTGAGGAGGGTTTCTTCTCTGCATGAGAATGTTGGTATGAGTTCTTTCATTCAACATTTCTTGTGGTGGTGCTTGTGGGCTTCCTAAACTATGGTGCTTGTGTTGTGGACGTTTTTGGCAAGTCAGATCTATTGTTGATCTGGTGTTTGAGTCATGGTTGTCTACATGGCTGTTCTCTTTGAGATCTCAATTTTGAAGTTTGCTAGTGTGATAATAGATTTGCAGGTTTGTCATTTGAAGTGGATCTCCGAGTTGTGTGGCTGATAGATTAGCTACCTATTGACTGCTGTGAGAAAAATTAGGAGTGGACTATCTATATCCAGGTGATTGCTTTTGTGTTGTTGCAGATCTATTAGTTGACCTTATCTGTGGTCACTTGTGCATTGGCGTGGTTGTTTTGAGATGAGAAGGTGAATGGCATTCTGAGTACCTGAATAGTCAGTTATGGGGACCTATAGCATGAGAGTCACATTGTCATGAAGAGCTTCTTACACTGGTTAGTGTAAGCTTTTGACAGTGATGGTGTTGCCTATCTGATCTAGTGATCTTGGTGTTGTTCGACATTGTTGTCCGATGGGCATGTTGTCAATTGTACCTGAAGGTTGTTTGGATCAGCAGGAGGTCAGTCATGGTGCTTGAAAAGCTCGGTGTCACGTTGCAGTGGGAGCTTTAGCAATGATTGGTGTCCTTCTTTGGTGTTGCAGTTGTTGTGTTCTTTTGCATCTGCATGTTCACTATTTGAAGGTGTGCAACATCTTGGAGCCATGGAAGACATTGTTAGTTTTGGCTGAGTTGTTGGTGGTGCTTGACAGGTGATTTTGGTTTAGAGTTTGTTTGTTTTATGTCATGGTATACTCTTGCTTGTGCATTAGAGTTTTGGCATGTTGCTTTGATCTTGAGACCATGGATAGTTCACTTGAAGCATGGTATCTCCTATGGGGATGTGTAGATCATGGTGTCATGATAAGTTCCTCTTCCTAGGTTTGGAGCTTTGACAGTGGTCTAGTGGGTTTCTCTTTGCTTTAAGTACCTTGGTCATATGCTAGAGGACTTCATGTTTATTGCAGTGATGCAGTTTGGAGTTAGCATGAGATGATAGGTTGGTTGGTGCTCATGGATGCATGGAAAATAAGGTAAGGCTGGAATTCTTATGAGAATGTTGTTGTTACAAGTGAAAGTTCAAGAAGCCTGCACCTTGGTTGAATGTGAATTCAACAGAGACCTTGAAGGAGAATACTCTTGGGTAAGTCACAGTGACTTGTAAATCTTGGATGAGAATGTTTTCTTCCCTCCTTGGTCTGCTCGGCAGTGTTCTTGTGAAAGGTATTTGCCCATTATACTTTTCAGGTGTGTTATGATTTATCTTTCATTGGTATGAATCTTGAGTTGTTGTTTTAAGATTCTGGAGGATTCATAATGGAAGATGGACAGCATGGTTGATCTCCTTGTTCTTTTGAGAACTGAGAGGAGATGGTTATATGGGTAAGTCTGATCTTCTTTGAGTTGCTTACGTCCATGGTTTTGTTGGATGTTGTTAAGGCTTTTCTCTATTCTTGACACAGTTGGCATATAGAAAAGTTTGTAGAAAGGCATGTTTTGATTTGCAGTTTCTCTCTAATCTGGTCTTGTTCTTCCTGAATGTTCTTTTGAATTTAGATGTGAGATGCTTGTGTGGAGCCAAGTGGTCACAGTTTGTGGTCATGTGTTGTCACTTGGGTGATGACATGAAGGTTCTTGTGCTTCTTTCTTCAGTCAGATTTGGAGGACCTTGGAAGAATGGTGGAAGGTGGTTTAGAGAAACATTTCTTGCAGCAGGTGGTTGCAGGGTGTGCAAATCAGAGTGGGTGTTCCTTGGAACTACATGGTTACTTTTCTTTGTGCAGGGATTGGTGGAATTAGTATGCCTGGATCATGTGTGATGATGGTTTGTTTGCATTCATCTGGACAATACCCTTGCAGTAGGAGTACCTGGACGTGTGTAGTCTTTTGATTGGTTGGCACATGGTGCTTATTTTTCTATTTGACGGGTTGGCTGTGTGATGGCATGAGTTCACTGATGGTCATACCTTTTAGGTATGGGTGGTTGGATGATTCAGCATGAGCTGTGGGTGCTGGTTTTCAATCGTGTGGGTTTTGGTCAGTTGGATGAGGATAGTCAGGTCACTGGTTATTGTTTTGGCTGATTGGTGTTCTTGTTCTGGAGAGTTGTAGTCTGTGTCTTGTTTCTTGTGCTCACGTTGGTGCCTTGTTGTTTATTGTTGTTGTGCCTTTGCCACCTGGAGGATCAGATGTTTGTGTTTTGGAGACTGGTGCATTTACGCCTTGGCTTGCTCCTTTCCTATGTTGGATGTTTGGAGCTGTAGCCTGTGATGGTGGACATTTTTTATGTCATTGCAGGGGTCCTAGTTGGAGCATGTAAGCATGGTTTTGGTCCTTGTTCGGTTGTTTGGAGGAAGCCTGAAAGCCTACGTCAAGTGGGAGATTGTTGGGCTTTTGCCTTAGCTTTTTGGCTTGTTTCTCCTTCAGCCTTGGCATTTTTCCTTTGTTTATGGAATTTACCGCCATATCACGCCTGGCTTATTTCTACCCCTGGCGATACCGCGGTGACAGGTCTGGCAGTTACTGCCATACCGCAGGTGGTGGGTCCACTCACCGCGGTAGCGCGGTGAGACCACCTGCGGTCGGGTCTGGTGATTACCGCCATACCGCAATCTACGAAGGCCTTCACCGTGGTGGCCGCAGTGAAGCCACCAGCGGCTTGGCTGGCGGTTACTGCCATACCATAGTTTGTGAAGGCCTTCACCGCGATGGCCGCGGTAAGACCGCCAGCGGCCTAGTTGGCGGTTACCGCCATACCGTGGTAAGACCGCCAACGACCTAGCTGGCGATTACCGCCATACCGCAGACAATCAAGTGACTGACCACGGTGGTCACAATAAAACCGCCAATGGTCTGCCAAGGTGTTTACCGCCATACCGCAAGGTGTGTTGGTTAGGGCTGGGGTAGAGCGGTAGGAGCTCAAATGAGCTCGGGGGAGAGTTTGACCGAGTTGGACTCGGTGATAGTGTGACAGGCGAATGACAGTTTGGCATGTGGTAGGTTGACTGCATCTGGTTGGCCAAAGTCAAAGAAGAGACGGAGCATGGTGAAGTCTTGGGTGAGCTCGGGTGAGCTCACCGCCATACTGCGACTAGGTCAAATGAGTTTGGGCGAGCTCACCGCCATACTACGGCTAGGTCGAATGAGCTCGACGGTAACGTGGTAAGAGCTCAGATGAGCTTGGAGCTCAGTTGATCGAGTTGGACTTGATTGTCAGAGCGACCAGCAAATGGGTGGTGGACTCGTGGCTCGACTCAATAGGTTGATTGGCTAAAGCCAAAAGCAGTTATTGCTGCTGACACAGGGTGGCGAACTAGAACCCGATTATGGCAAGGAGTTATTGCTTGGGTGGCTCGATGCAAGGAGGACGACATGGGCAGATCTTTCAGTGATTTCTTGAGGACGGTTTTTATTGTTTGGACGGATAGGTCATGTTGGCACATGAAAAGAGATTAAGTAATCTCATGTGCAGGCAAAAGAAGATGAGCGAATAGAGAGAGACAGAGAGAGTGTGTTCGAATGGTCCTGACTGTGAACATTTTGTCTCTCAATTCTATGATGTGAACCTATTTTTCCTCGTGGCTGGGTTGGCCGAGAGGCTAGCTAAGACAGTCATTTGTGAGGAGTTGAAGGGAATCTACATGATATGTCATTGAGGACATTGTAATCATGTGAGGATTCTGTTTTGTTGTTGCCTATATTCTCCAGATGAACAAGATGTAATCTCCTGAAGAGCATAGCTTTGGTTTTGTATTGTAACCGTTTTAGTTACTAAATAATACAAGTGAGCTGAATGTTTTGGAGGTGGGGTTTTTTACCCAAAAGGGTTTTCCCCACGTATATCTGTGTGTCATCATTTTTGTCTTTCATGGTTATCTGTTTATGTTGAATCTGTTATTTTTTTGCATTCACTTCTCTTAGATGATCAATGGAGATCAACTGTGCCTATTTCCGCTTTATGGCATAGCTGTTTGTGTCTTTGATGTGATTTTGAATTGAAATCACTAAGGCACTGTTGTCTTAGATGCATATCTTGATGACAGAACCGACTCCGTATCCCCAACACTTCTATTTGTATGATATTTTGGTCTATCAAGTCTTGCACCTTGTGCTTCAATTGCATATAGTTATTTGTTTGATGGCCTTTGCACTGATGAAATTCACAGTACAATGGGCATCATTCCACCATGATGATTTCACTTTTGGCTCAAAACCTCGAGTGTCAGGTAGGGTGATAAGATTTTTTGTGAGAAGTTCTCTCAATACGGAGTCGAGTGATTGACCCAAAGGTGTGAATTTCTTGCAATTTGATGGAATTTGATATGGTGGTGGTTGAGATGGAGCATTGTTTTGGTTACTATTCTGATTGTTGTTTTGGTTATTGCTTTGATTGCTGATTGGATTATTATTTTTATTGGTCTTGGTGGTAGTTGTTGTCAAGTTAAACACTGGTTTTGCATTTTGTGTTTCAGTTGATGCATCATTATGACCAACATTTTTGTTTCTTTTCCAAAACTTTGGTCTATCATTGTTATGGTAATTATTAGAGAAGTTTGCCGAGTTATTTTCATTGTAAATTTTCAAGACTCCTCTCTTGACCAAAGCTTCTTCTATTTTGATTCCATTTTCAACCATTTTCTCAAAGGTAGGTGAACATTGTAATTCAAGTTTATAACTCATATCATCGTTTAGATTATCAATGAAAATTTCCATCTTCTCTTTTTCAGGTATGGGACATGAATATATATTGCAAACAATCTTCTCCATCTTTGCAAAAATAGGAGGAAAGATTCACCCTTTTTTTGTTTCGCATTGCAAAGGAACCTTCATGTTGTATGTTATAAGAATATTGGGTGATGAATTTGTTAACCAACTCTTCAAAGGTCTTAATACCTGGTGGAAGTTTGGAGAACCATTCCATGCATTGTCCACCTAGGCTGTGAGGAAATAATCTCATCAAATAAGTCTCTTCATGTGCAAATTCGAGGCTCATGGTTCTAAATTCCCTCACATGATCAATAGGGTTTGTTGTACAATTATATTTGTCATACTTTGGGAATTCACAATGTTTGGTAAATGGGATCATGTTCACACTTTGATCAAAAGGATATGGGAAAATGTCTTGCAACAAGTAATGTTTTGTGGTTCCCCTTTGCATGTCTTGGAGTTGTTGTTGTAGATTTTTCATTTGATGAGTTAGTGCAGCTACTGGATCTGTGTTTGGGGGATTAGTTCCAGTTCTTTTAAGTGCTCCTTTCAGTTGAGTAATGCCAAAATCATCAAGCAATTTGACACCTTGTTTAGCTAGTATTAAAAGGTATTTTTCCCCATCTCTTTCAAAAAGCTTTTCAAAGAACTTGTGGAAATTTGGGTCTTGTTGTGTAGTTTGAACATCTTCCTCAGTGATCTCCTCATTCTTAGGTTGGTGGAATCTGTGGAAAGGATTTTCTTCAGCTTCAGCCATGTTGTTTTGAGTTTCAAGTTATTTTTCTTTGAGTTTATGCCTTTGTGATCTTGTTTGAACGGGCATATAAATGATGAAGATTTTCTAAGCTTTTGATTGTTGTCTGGGAGTACCAAAAGGGATAAGTTAAATCTAATTATGCAATTTTTGTTTCAGGATGAAGGATGATGAATCCTAATGGTGAAACTTGGTTGCTAATCAGAGATAGGTGTGATGATGAGGTACTTTGATCAAAGATTGGGTAAAGGATTTTCACTTGTGAATGCTATTTTCAACAAGTTTGAGACTCTGTGGTTCCCAAGGAATGATTCTGTGTTGACGAGGATCCTTAATTCTAACTCAGACTGACGGATAAGGGATTAAATTAGCTCTCTAGTTTTTGAATTTACTGGATGCACTAGAACAATGCATAAATGCACTAATACAGAGTCCAAATGCACTAGGGTGTTCCTCAAATGTCCTGGAGAATAAATTGGATGCGCTAGCCAATGACTCAGATGCGCCAGAATAGAGAAGGTATGCCCTAAAATATGGTATGGATGTGCTAGAACAGGACTTAGATGCGTTGTGAAATGCTATGAATGTGCCAGAAGAACAACCTGATGCTTTAAAAGGTGTGTTATATGTGCCAAACTATGGAATCAATGCACTAGAAGATGGAGGGTATGCACCAAAACAGAACTTAGATGCACTAGAAAATGACACAAATGCGCTGGAACAGAATATGGATGCGCTAAATTGGAAGTATTCAATATTTTCTGACAATTTGATTGATTTTCTTGTTTTTCTAGCGAGGAACTGATTTGTTTGACTGGATGTTCTTCTGAATTAGTGGTTGTACATTTTTGTGTGTGATGTTTTGTTTTGAATGTTATTTTGAACACACATGTAAGACACATCAAACAAGCACAATTCCTAAGGCTGTGTAGGACAATATTTACTGGATTCCCACTTGGATTTTACTCCAGCTGTGCTTACTTTTAGCGGATGATTAGAAGCTTGACCACACTGGCTCCCCCTTTCTCAGCACTTACTTCTCGAGTCAGCCAAGCTTCAGTTTTCATGAATCTCCCATGATGAACTTTTCATCTCTACTAAAAGCCACAAGAATATGGGACGACTTTAGAGGTTAGACCTCTTGCACTAGCAAATAGAAAAGGGATTTTGGCTTACTATAACAAAAAGGTTTTGTTATAGGCATTCCGTTTGTGGGGGATCATCCATACAGAAAGAGACCATTGTTTCCCTTCTTGTTAGAAAAATTCTCATGATACTTGAACTTTCCTCAAGTACCCACACTTATATATCGGGTGGAAGTCACTTGGCTTTAGCGTATTCCCGGTTGGGTTGTTCCTTGGGGTGATTACTTTTTCCCACCAGGCAGGCCCTCTAAGGAAACAATTGCAATAAAAATGAAAAGAATGGGTCTAGATTTTTGGTCACCTAGTTAAGGGGAGAGCATATGCCTACCACTCTACAAACATAGCAGACATTTTTGTTCAATTGTCCTTCTAATTAAGCTAAGCACCTAATTTAATTAAAAAGAAGATAGAAAAAGCTCCAGCCCTTGCAAAACAACCTTTAGTAGTTTCCGATTATTTGTCTTTGACAACATTCTTATAGTTTTAGCAAGGTCTTAGACAAAATTTACATACTTGCAAAACAAAAAAATTGATTAATCCTTAGAATTTTAATTTTTTACAAAATAAACCAGATGTGCCATAACAGAGACTCAATGCGAAAGAATATCACACAGATGTGCTAGATAATATATTGTATGCGCTAGAATAGTCTATGTATGTGCTAAAATGTAGAATGAATGCACTAGTAAACCCCCTTGTATGTGTCAAAAGATAGTCCAGATGCGTTGAACGAAAGGCTGGATGCGCCAAAACATGGCCTAGATGCGCTAGAGGATGTTTCGTATGCGCTGAAAGATCTCATGGTCATGCTAAAAGATTTCACGTCAAAGCCTGTAAACACACTTTTTAGAAAATATTAGTAAAACAGGGCTCAGGCCCCACGATGGGCGCCAATTTAAGTGTGTAAGAAATATGTGTAAAGTGCATAATCAACACACAACCAATGAGACATATTACATTAGAGAATTAAAACCATAGAATTAATCAAATTCAAAACATAATCAATCCCTAAGGTCATTCCATTGTTTCCTATCTCTAAGGATTCCTTGAATCATAATGGCTATCAGATTTTTCTTGCACTATGAATTTTAGAATGACAACCTAGAGAATGGATGCTATAAAATGCAAGAATCCTGGTTCCTACATCATTTAATAAAATATGTGATTTGTTGTAAATGATAATGGTGATATGATAATGGGTGAACCCACAAAAGTGGTTTACAATTCGAGTGAGGAAGGAAAACTTCCAAAAACCTCACCCATGCAAAAAAAATTCGTTTTGAGGGGTTCGAGTGAATTCAATGTTCGAACGAACCCAAAAGGGGTTTGGTCGAATGAGGGTTCGAGCGAACCACTTTGTATGTGGGAACCCACGTTTCCCATTGTGGAAAGGGGGTTCGATCGAACCCTAGTTCAACTGAACAAGGGTTCAAGCGAACCCCTGGGGGTTCGAGGGAACCCATTAGGTTTGCTCGAACCCCCTTTTTCCCACCTTCCCACCCTCTGACACAAAAAGACTCTAGATTTTCGCCCTTCGAAGCTCAAGTTGGAGATGAAAATGGAGGAGACTTCACAGACCCAACTGGAAGATGGCAGTCCTCAGAACTAGCTATCCAATGAATATAATTTTAATATGTTTTGGTTTTATTATGTATGTGTTTTTTTAGTTTTATTAAACATAGGTTTTTCACAGAAAATCAAGCTCTTTGTTCTGCACATGTGGAAAAATAGAAAATTATGAAAATATTTTAAAAAAAAAAATGTTTGTGTTGGGTATTGATGTCCTTGATCCATTAAAAAAAAAAAATTGAATTTCGATACATACAAAAAAATTTATGTTGTATACAGTCCGCCTATGTCTGAATTGCAATTGGTTTGACTTTCAAACTTGATTAAGGAAAAAATATTCAATAAAAAACTATGAGACCAAATGAAAGTGCTAGATATCGTAGTTACAAATCTAAATTCAGAAAAATTAGAATTTTATCCTTCATACAAAAAGAATTATGTTGTATATGGTGAGCATCACTTTTTAAAAATGTTGTTTTCTGAAAAAAACCAGTTTTCATGGGAGATGGAAAAAAAAGTCCAATCTGATTCCAAAAATTTTGAAAAAAATATTTTTAGAATCTACAGACAAAATGTGATGAGACTCTAGTTTGCATCATCTTCAAATTCCTCACAGTTTAGCCGTTATAGCTGCCCGAATATGAAGATTTAGTTAAAAATAATAATTTCAGTGTCTAGTTTGGCCAAAAATTGTAAACCACTATTGTGGGATCACCCTAATGGAAATGCAGCTAAAGACTATGATGCAAATGCTGTATAAAACTACTATGATAATGGAAATACAACTAAGAACTAAGTCATGATTCTAAATTAATATACAAATGCTATGCTAAAGCTCTAATGCTCAAATGCTCAAATGCTCTCAAATGTTTTCTGCAGAGTAAGTTTGCTCAAAGATCTGTTATGAAAACCTGGAGAATGAGGTTGTATTTATAATATTTCCAAGGAATATTGTGATGTGGTAGGATTCAACAGTCAATATTATGATGTAGAGAGATCGACGGTAGAAAGTGAGGAAGTTGGAGGGAATCATGGAGGTTGTCCCCTTTAAGAGAACAAATGGCCAAGTGTTGAAGGGAATCAAATGGAAGGAGAAGCCATGTGTCTCTAATCTTGTTAGGAGTTTGTTGATGGAAATTCCTATTTAGAAATTAGAAATATTTAAATTCATGAGACACATGCTGAGTTGGCAGATGAGGTGGAAAGAGGTTAGAAAATTATCTAGAAATGTGACAAAATTGAATTTAGAAATTGAATTTTAATGAGAGGGAGTTAATCAAATAAACAAATTAGTTAGATTTGTTTATTTAATTAAATCTAGAGGAAATTGATTTTAGATAGGAAGAATTAAGAAATGAACTATATAAATAAATTTTACAATTTATTTATAAGTAGAGGAATTAAAAAGATTTATTAATTAAATACCTTGTATTTAATTAATCGATTATCTTGACTGATTTTAGGTGTATACAGTGATATATCCAAATTCTTAGGTTCTAGATTGTGCGAAAGTAGAAGATATGTTTGGCAATGTGTTCGATTGTCTTTGGCTTGTGAAGAGGGATGTCTAAAAGAAATAGAACTGCTCCGCATTTATCTGCACTGAAGTATCTTGTCTTGTGGATTTGGGAATGTGCTAATATTTCCTATACCTACCTTCCCTTGTCTTTTGTAATATTAAATTTTTTTACAAGCTTAGTTCATGTGTTGTATCTCAATGGCAGTTTGATTGGTTGCACAAGATGGTAGTTTTCTTAGTTTCATGTGTTTGCGCCAATTGTTTTGAATATTGTGTTGATGTTTGAATAATTTAGGGTATTTTTAAATTTTTCTACATGGTCCACAAGATGTTTTCGGCCTTGGTGAAGTGTGAATTTGGTTGCTTGATAGTGTTAATGGCAGTTTTTTTGACCTAGTGTGTTAGCATTGTAAATGTAGATAAGCTTTGTGTTTTGTGGAAGCCTGGTGTAGTGTGTTGGTGTATATTTGGGTATTGGTTAACCCTCTATGCGATTTTCCCTAACTTCTTTACACTATAGAGGTGTTTGGTGCCAGCCTATTTGGTGGTTTCACATTTGAGGTCTATTCGTTTTATTGAAGATGACCTAGTGAAGGTTATTCGAGGTTGTGTGTAATGCCCATAATTTGACCGTAGGGAAAGACACCACTAATAATATTTTTTTTTTTAAAACAATGACACAAAAGTATTATACATTTTATAACCATGTTAAAAGGGAAGCATATTATATGAAATGAGTGTCATTGTTCAAAATACAACTTCATCGTCACATCACCCAAAAGCAAGGGATGAGGTGGGAAATAGAGCAAGTGCATGGGGTCCATTGTATACGCGCTTATCGATAATAGGTTTACAAGCCACCATGTGCTGAGTTAGGTGAAACATAATAATACTTAATTGTCATATGACTAGACTTTCAGGGTTAAGGGTCAACATTTATTTGTGTTAACTTTGGGTCCTTTGTTACAGCCTAATCATCTCAGGAAATTAATGGTTGAATAGTAAATTTATCCCATTCCTAAAATGTGGTATTTCAACATTAACAATGCCCAAAGCCTATAGACTATAAACATATGATGCTTAGATTAATTTCCTCTATCTAGAGTTTATCTTTTCATAATTAATACATTAGCTTATTTTTGGAGACATGTTTATTAAGCAGTTAAGTTTCCCAAACCTTTAACCATATTAAACTAGAATAAACTCACATTCAATTCCTCTAACAATAAAAAATAATTTTATTGAGTCAATTCCATTAAAATGATAAGGTTTTATTAATTAATTAATTAATTTTTTTTTTAAAGAGGGGTAAATGCTTGACCTAAACCTATGAACCGGTGAGGTCATAAACGGGAGACCTCATCCCCAATATAAATTTTCAGCAATTACACCCCCAAATGGGGTTTGAACATTGATGGCAAGAATAATAACACAACTCAATCATCATACCCTACCACTATTGACATTATTAACAAATTAGTTACCATTATTGTGTTTGTGATATTAAAGTCGTTGAAAATACTTAAAGTATGATGAATAACTCTTAGGGTTTAACCTAAAATAAGCTTGACGAACCATAGATTTACTAGATTCGCGCATGCCTTAATTTTTTCTAATAGTTTGGTGGACACAATACGATTAACGTTTTTCCTTGACAAAATTTGATTGCCAAAACAAATCTTAATTATTAAGAAACATGATTAAATTAACAGTTCTAAATTCCCAAAGATCAATTAATATTGACCTATCCAAACATTTATAATCTTTCTAAATACCTGAATATTATTACCATTAATAAAATATTATTTACATGTTAAAAGTAAATATAAATAAATTAACAACTCTTACCTAAAAATAATAAAATTTACATACATAATTATTACACATAAAACAATAACATAAATACCTATTTTAAGAGCTAATCTAAAAATATAATATACTGAAATAATTCAAACCACTAACTAACATAATTCCTATTTTAAATTCATTACCCTCTCACTTTTTATTAAAGATCTATAATCCACGTAGCAACTCTTTTAATTAAAAAAAATACACTTGATTTATTTATTTTTAAAGGCCAAATGATCCTTACGGTAAAGGATAGGATTTTTTATTTATTCAGATGATGCCTTCAACGAATAAGACGAATAATTATTTCTTTTGTTTATCTGAATTCGAACTATATCAATATTTTAAGCAATCTTCTCAATATTATTATTATTTTATTTGGAATATGAGTATTTATATCAAAAGAACGTATGGCTGCCAGCACTAACGTCTTATTCACACATGAATTTAAAAGGATGAAAAAAGTTTTCTTTACGCATGAGAGATTTCACGTTGAAAGATGAGTATTTGCAGATAATTAACACGGTGGGTTTTTATATATATTTTTATTATCTAATTGTTGATTATCTAACACGGTGGATCTATAATAGGAGAGTGAACATGGAAAAGAACTTAAAATTAGTTAAAGTTCTGACACTGGATCCCATAGACTGATTTCATGCCAAAACCCAGTGTGTTGACATCTTGATATTTCAAATGATAATAGGTATTGTCCTATGGTTAAGGACATTGGAATCAAAATAAGCTACTCAGACCAGATATAGAGCCAATGATGGAGGGGAGTCAATAAATACGATGCTACATGCCTTGCACACATGGGAAAGTCCAGTTTTTTTTTGAATCACCTAGTAGGTATTATATTTACTCAATCACTACCAATTGGCTTATGAATTATGTGGTGTGAAGAGGGAGTATGTGAACCAACCCCTAGCAGTGTATCACCGACATCATTGATTTGGTCCAATGGTCTAAACATAACTATTGTTATTTAGGGTACCGCCCAAAATCCGTATTTCAAATTACAATTTTAGTGTGTGGCATCCCACACCCAAGTCCAGAGTCAGCTAAGGAAATTACCCCTGGTTTTAAGATCGAATGACTATTGTATGTCATGAGGCTGCAGTGAAACAGTCAGATGGATGGGAATGCCTGATGGGGACTAGAGGGAGCCTCATGTCTTCACATGAGGATTTGGTGTGAGGGAAGGGAGGCATATTCAAAGTGAAGCCCCACTCTGCTGTGACTTAAAAGGAGGCTTTCTTTTCATACATCTTCTTGAATCACTTAACTGGTTACTCTATGTCAGCTTGACTACCTAGCCTGCGATAGTTTATGCATGGGTCCAAATCACTAGCATATGGTATTTGAATTACCAAGGTTATACATACTCTGGCATCTTCCAGATTTTAGTTTCTCCCCCCTCCCTTATTCACTACGCAAGATCGTCTTGCTGGGTGTGCGGTTCAGAGGTCTTTGCTACAGCTGGGCTTAAACGTCGCACACTAAGCTTTGACTGCTTAGTGTCGGGATGTGGGCTTGCTTAATCTGTTCCATTCCTCTGCCAAAATCCGTTTGGCTAAACAATTGTCGTGACAGTCAACGGTTACCAGTTATAAAGAAAACCATGTTGAAATTCAAACACACTATTCCCGCGCAGTTGCGGAAGTTTGGTAGATACCCTAAAATATTTGATCACATAAAAAATTAAAACAGTCTAATGGTTATTACAGTGTACAGAAGACATGGGTGTCCAGGAAGTCGCATTGTTTCACCATATCCAGCAAACAGGCCTCAAACCCGATCAATTTACGCCTGTGCCAAAATGGGAGCTTTGGACCACGATTTACGTATCCCTGAAAGCATAAAGGATAGGGGACTTTCCTCATATGATGTTGAAAATGGTCTGATAGACATGCTTCCAAAATGTGGAAGCATGGACAAGGCACGTGAATTGTTTTACCGAATGCCTCAAAGAAATGTGGTTTAATGGAATGCCATGATTGCAGGATATGCACAAAATGGATTTATTGAAAAGGCTTTAGAAATTTTCAAGCAAATGAAAATTGGTAGGTGAAGTCTTCGCAACCTTCGCCAGCGTCCTCCCTGCCCGGGCTAAAATGAGAGCTTTGGAACAGGGTATGGGCATACATCAGAGGATAATGGATAGAGGAACTCTGTTTGTACTTGCATCTGCCTGGTGGGCATGTATCCAAAAATTTGGAAGCACAGACAAAGCACGTAAATTGTATGACAAAATGCCTAAAAAAATGTCACCTCATAGAATACTATGATTGTAGGATATTCACAAAAGCTATTGAAGATGGAGGGCCTTTCATTTGTGTGATTTAACTTAATAATAAGTTATGCACTCAGATTGTTTTTGTGAGTTTAGTTTGAGAGCAAATTCTAAAAAAATGTTTCTGAGAGTGAAAAAAAAAACCTCTAATTATTTGGTTGTCATTCATAACTTAATTGTCAATAATTGTTGTTCAAAGATATTTTGATTTTTTGTTCCAGGTTTTTTGCTTTACAACATATCATGCATTGCAACCAATATCTTTGAAAGGCTGTCAAATAGTTGTATTATCTTAAAATTAAGTTTCATATAAGGAGTAATTCTTAAATTTGGTCAATAAAAGTAGGAAAATGATTGATCTTATTAGGGGAGAAGACCCAGTTACCGCCCCCCATTGAATAACCATCACCTCCATGCTCACTCCAGCCCCCAAAAAAAAATTAACTTTGACCCAGTACAAAACTTTATTTGAACAAATAAAAAATTACAACACCAATAACTGCTCATAACACAATGAGTAACTCACCAATCATAATAGATAGCTAAACATGCTTTTTCATTTATAAATAAAGTCAACTTGCACATAAAAAGGCTCATTTACAATTTAATTTAAAATATTTACTGTTACAAATACCCCCACTTGCAAAATTTTGTCCCTCATTACATTTTATATTTACAACTACACATGCACACTTAATGGTGTTTTACATGACATAATCACAATCTCCTATTAACTCTATGGGATTTGAAATGCACAGTCTTTCACACACTCCCTGGCAGATATATGTATTTACTTCATTTCCTGTAGGTACCTGCACAATTAAATATAGGTGTAAGGCTCCCCAAATAAACATCAAATCCAAATATAATGCAGAATTCACTCATATCATCTCTACAAACCTAAGTAACTGGCATCTACAAACAAATTCAAATTTCAAACTCAACAACCAAATTGAATGCATTCAATTGCCACATTCGAATTCCTAAATAAGAGGGGGAAAGCAGCCAGTTTCATTTGTTATCTGTGACAACTTATTCTCTGCATCCTCTGCTCAGGCTGTGACAACTTATTCTCTGCATCCTCTGCACATTCCTTTGCAGTTTCAGGTTGGTACTTTATACACATTCTACTTATAGTTATTTTCATGAACTGTGCATTTAACATTTATATTTATGCAGTGTCTTCTTACTTTCATGAACTGTTCATTTAACATTTATATTTATGCACTGTCTTTGTACTTTACTTTATAAGTAAATGAGAGGTCTTTTTTGTTGTCTTTACAAGATCTGCAAAACAAATTCTCCTAAGTTTTGCAACAATTATTTTATATCATTTTCTACGTGTCCTTTAGCTGTCCAATACAAGAGACTAGCATTTCAATACGTTTCCTTTGGCTGTCCAATACAACAGACTAACATTTCAATACGTTTCATTTCGCTGTCCAATACAACAGACTAGCATTTGTTTATATTTTTATACATTCCATTGCACATACAGCAAGCCAGCATACATATATTTGTCATTTTACATTATGTGTCTCTTGTTCATTCAGCAAATCGATATATATGTGTGTATCATTTGTCTATCCTTTGGAAATGCAAACAATGGTACTGGTTAATCATTTTCTTCTGCATCTTATTGAATTTGTAAAAGAATGTGTACAATGTTATTTATATATATATACACCTGTAAAACACATATTAAGCAGTGTGTTTCAAATTGTAAATGAATCTGTGCAATGTTTTATACATTCATTTACAAATTATGTGTCTGTTGTCTCTTGTTCATTGAGCAGAATGATATATATGTATGTTTCCTTTAACTATCCTTTGAAAATGCAAACAATGGTACTAGTTAATCATTTTCTTCTGCATCTTTCATGACCCGTGGATGGTTTATTCGATGATCGAAAAATTATTACTGCTTGTTTATGAAATAAATCATTCCTCTTACACGCATTCTCGTCGTGTGCTATTTTATTTTGTTGGGTCATGGTGCAATTTTTTTCTCCCACATTGCATGTATGGATGTATGTATGTTTGTATGCATGCACATACATACATACATGCATACATATATTTATATATATATGTATACATATATGTATGTATGTATGTATGTATGCATGTATGTATGTATGCACATACATACATACAGACATACATATATATATGTATGTATGTATGCACATACATACATACATATATATATAAATGATTTCCTCTCCCTGTTAATGGTTTGAGCACATGTCTGCAAACAATGATTAATGGTCTGCATCAACCTTTTTATAAAAAACCATGTGCATACGAGCGTAAATCGGCAAACCCATTTAGTATACACCATTTTTTGTGAAATCCTTTGCTTTGTTTTTCCAAATACGGGTTTTTTGGGGGTTAAATGATTAAATACGACCTGCTAAACTCAACTGTCTCATGATATTGTCTCCAAAAATGATGAGGAATTTTCTGGGTTTGACCGGATGTCTGCAAATTTCTGAAAACCCTAGTGTATTCCTACAAGTGAGGAATTATTATTATGAAACCCTTGACTAATTTCTTGTGCACATTTCTGAAAACCCAAGTGTGTAAACAATCTACTTCTGTTAAAATTTATATCCTATTGTTATTGAATATAGCACAGCTTCTTTCATTTACTGTACAATATATATATATGTGTATGTATGTGTGTATGTATGTGCACACACACACACACACATATATATATGTCTTTATGTATGTGCAAACATACATGCATACATATATATATGTATGTTTGTATGTATGTACATACATACATAAATACATACATATATATATTTATGAATTTATGTATGTCTGTATGTATGCACATACATACATACATATATACATACATATATATTTATGTATGTATGTATGTATGTATGTATGTATGCACATACATATATATATGTCTTCCATCGCCATGCGAACCTTCCAGAGAGAGCACATGGTAAAATGATGAAAAATAATGGGGTACACACCAAAAAAAACATTACTCATATGCTTAAATCGGACTCCAAATGAAAATTAATTAGGGTGTAATGTGTTTGGTGTCTGCTGCTAAAGTAAGGAGATTAATATGTAAGAGTGATTTTTAATAAGCAGGAAAATGATTTTTTAAGGTGCCAATGTGAATTAGACCCATTGAATTTTGAGCGGATTTGAATGATATAATAGTTTTATTTAAATGTTAATAGTGACACATTTAGCACTGTTTTCTATTTTGCACTGTTTATCAGTGATTTTCTTTGTAATTATATCTGTCTAATTATATGTACAGGATCACAGTTCTGACTCTTTATGGCTTACAATGTACAGGATCACTGGCAATCATGGCACCAGGCCAGAAGAGGAAGAGATCGACTGGGAGGCGCGTGATTAGAGTACCTCGTGGAGTGACATTCAATGTTCCATATGTTGTTGATGAAAAGCCAGCAGTGAACACCAATGAGGAAGATATTTCTGAAAATGCACAATAGACCAATGAAAATGATGGTTTTGAACCTGTTGTTCATAATACTGAGGTAGAAATGGAACCGCCACCTACTGACCATGTGACAACCCCAGATCTGTGCATGAAAACTTGGTCTATGGATGACGTGGAAAAAGCCATTGCAGATGTTGAGAACAATCGAATGTTAATCAGAGGTTTAGTGATCAAATGGGGAATCCTGCCTAGCAGTTTGCAGGCATGGCTCAATGGTGTGACATCCACAAAAAAAAGGGGGCCCCGAACAATCCTAACTGATGAAGAAGAAGCTGAAATTGTGCAGTGGTGTAAAGATATGGCTAATATTGGCCATGGCCTTCAAGTGTCACAACTTAAGTCAACGGTGGCCCAAATGGTTGGAGCAAGGCCTAACCCATTCACAAATGGGATACCAGGGAGGTCATGGTGGGTTGGCTTTCATCAAAGGCATCTCGATCTAACAATTTGAACACCCGAAGGACTGGACACAGATCGAGCTATAATGCTACACCCAGAAATAGTTTCTTCATTCTATGATAACTTGGAGGAGTTGTACAACAAACATAATTATGGGCCCAACAAAATATGGAACTGTGATGAAAAAGGTGTGCAGGCTGGCAGAAATTGTGCAATGAGAGTTATTGCAAAAATAGGGACAAAATGTGTTCCACAATTAATTGCTAAAAGCAGAGAATGGATCATTGTTCTAGCTTGTGTTAATGCAGCAGGTCAAGCTATACCTGGTTACTATTTGTTCAAGTCCAAAAGGAACATTAGAAACTATATTGTTAACTATGAGCCAAGAGCATGCATGGCAATCCAAGAGCATGCTTGGATGACCAAAGAATTATTTGTGGAATGGTTGAAACACTTTGCAAGAAATGTCCCAAGAGGGGTGTCACCATCCAACAGACAGCTTCTCATCTTTGATGGTCATGGCAGCCATGTTGCATTCAAAATGATTGAAGAAGCAAAGGCTATGGGAATAGATTTGCTCACACTTCCAGCACATTGCAGCCACAAATTGCAGCCCCTTGATGTTAGTGTGTTCTCACCATTTAAAAACTACTTCAAACAAAAAAGGAGTATATGGCTCTCTGAAAATCCTCAACTTGACATTGGAAGGGTAGAGTTGGCAACACTTGCTAGCAAAGCTTTTGCACAAGCTTTGACCTCTAATAACATTGCAAGTGGTTTTTGAAGAATGGGAATTTGGCCATTGAATAGACATGCACTTGACTTCGATATGGGGCCAAGCCAAGCTTTCGTGGTTGAAGAGGAAGGAACCACATTGGGAGCAGAAACAGAGGGTGATACAGCTGATGATGAGGCACAATTCATGGCAGTAGAAACATGTTTGAGGATAGTAGGTTGGAATGAGGATCAGATTGGACAGTTTGTGGACACCTTTTCTGCAAGCATACCCCCCAATCCAACAAGTGAAGAAGGATATTGCCCAAAAAACATTGAAGCAACATAAATTGAACAAGAACCAGCAGTTCATTCATGCAGTCAGGCAATTGAAAATGAAGAGAGTCTCAACCTACCATCTGAATTTCAAGATGCAGCTTTGAACCTAGGGGTACATCTCAATTTTAGTCAAGTGGATGAAGGGTTGTCCATGCCATCACCACTAGATGTTGATCCTGAAGATGTCATCCATTACTTCACAACTGCGAGAAATTGGGAGGCTGCAAATGATGATGAGGATGGACTCGAAGGTAATGACTCAAGTGACGAAGAGGTTGACTATGTGCCATGCACAGAAGTCAATGATCAACAACCAACAAGCAGGAGAAGCATTTTTTTGCAACTCCCAATGAAAAGGGTGCACCAATCATCTAATACAGGTCATAATGGGGTCTTACGCCTTAGTAGGCAGTCTCAAATTTTGACATCAGATGATTTCTTCAATTTGGTGAATGAACAAGAGGCACAAAAATGAAGAAACCAAGAATTGCAGCAAAGGAAAAGGGAGCAAATGGCTGAAAAGAAGATAGAAAGAGAAGCAATCCTCGCACAGAGGGAGGCAAACATATTGGAGCGTGCTGCAAAAAAACAAAAAATTGCAGAGGAGAAGTTGAGGCAGTGACATCAAAAGGAGCTTCAAAGGGAGCAAGCAAAGATTGCTCGAATAGTTGAAGGAAAACGAAAAGCAGGCAGAAAGAGTAGAAAGAAACAGAAGTAAGAGTACTTCTACAACTCCTCTTCCAAGTCAACATCCAATTTTAAGGGACATGGTTAACATTTTGGCTCCAGCCTTTGCTGCTCTTAGCAGCATACAAAATGGGTCTTCTGAAGGCTACTCTCCACAGTTACAACTCACTCCAGAGGCAAATCATGCATTGCTTGCTTGTATCGCAAGTGCCATACAGAACAATCCGCAGTCCTTAACATCTTCTCCAGTTGATGCAGAGTCAGTTGAACCCCAAGGAAACACCACTTCTTAATCAGATCTGTGGATGTCTGATTAGGATTTTTTGTTGTCAAAATTTTGACCTCGAAGTGTGCTAGAGTGTTTTTTGTAAAACTGAATGCTAGTCTATTGTATTGGACAACCAAAGGATAGTAGTCTGTTGTATTGGATATCCAAAGGATACAACTATCCAATTTTGTAGAACTGAATGGTAGTTTGTAGTCAACTTATAATACTTTGATGTCTGCCAGTGTCTTTTTTCTAAGACTGAAGACTCCTTGTCTTCTTTCCAACTTTGTCTTAATCATGTTTAAAGTTAATGATCTATGCTTTTGTGATTCAAAATCGATTTTGTGTTGGTTGTATTCATCAATCATTTTGTTGGATATGTGTTTGTTGTATTCATCTAACTAACATTGTTGGAAATATAAATGTACACTAAGAAATGTATGTAAATGAAGTTCAGAAAATTATGTACACATATAAAAATTGTAACTGTAAGTGTAAGTGGAAATCAATCTAATTGTAAATTATAAGTGTAAGTTTACAATGAATAAGAAAAATGAACATCATATATATACATGCATACATATATGTAAGTAAACTCTTGAAATACTTGACCTGAAATGTCATCTTCTAATTTGACATGCTCTTTACAACATTCATAGTTGTGTATACATGCATACATATATTCTTGCTTATAACTTGGTGAAAATTTTAGAGTGGCCTTATTCTTGCTTACCACCTCATTCATCTTCACTATTGTTGTTATCTTATTTCCACATTGATTGCCATTAGCTTCTCATTTAGAAGATCATAGATTTTTTCAACTAGAACTTTAACTTGAGGAACCTTGGGGGCTAAATATAGGATCACTTCATCCACCCCATCCTTCACTTTTATGTTTAGGGCTTGAGTGGAGGAAATGAACTTCAAAACAAAACTTATATCCACAATCATCTCCACAAGCTTGGCCTAATAATATGAGTACATTTTAACAAGGGATGCTAGCCCCAACAATTTCTTGGTGAGTTGAAGCTCTAACTATAATTAGTTAATTACCTATAATTATTAAGAATTAGTATCCCTTAGCTCCATTAGTTATTTTTACATCTTGGTATCTTTATCTATCCTCCTCTATGACTCCTCAAGCTTCTCCACTTGTTTTCAACCTCCTATTATCAACTTGGCCTTGTTTATCTTAGTATGTACTACATTATATATAACTTTTTTTTAGCATCCATATTTTCCCTAGGAGTTTTTCTCCTTAGCTTTTATCTAGGCCTTAATTTGGATGATAATATTCTAGGTTCTAGTCAACTCCATTTCCTTCTCCAATTTATAACTCATTTTAATAGTTAATTGTGACCAAATTCTATGTTTTTCCATCAAATCTACTCTATCCTCTAGCCAAGCTTTTGATAAATCCATTTTCACTACACCTAAAGTAGTCATCTAGTTGCATAAAGCCTTACAACATATCCTTGTTAGGTGTCATATGTGAAACCATTCATTATTATTATATGTTATCACATGTCGACCTAACTGAGTGCAAGTTGGGGAACTATTCTCCTTTTACCTCTAGCTAGTAATTTTGGCCTCATAAGCTTGTTAGACCATGCAAATTTTTGACGGAGAAGAAATTGGGAGAGGGTGAATTTCCTAACAAATAGAGAGCCCAAAGGAAGATATTTCTTCATTTTTTCTAGAAAGGATATTTATTGTTGGCATTTTATTACTAGAGGAGAAAGAGATGCATCTATCAATTATGATGGAGTAGCCAGTTGCTTGATATATGCTTGCAATTTTTGTATCTACTTCTTTAGTTCTTTCTTTATATATATATTCATCCTTGAGACCATAATGGAAACTACTAAATAAACTTATTTCTCTTGATCTTTGGTTTCTTGTCCCATGTTTATAGTAGTAATTTTATAATCATCTACTCTTAATTCTTTATCATCCTTATATGCCAATAGAGTAGCTATTTCAACCATCTTGGATCTTGAAGCATCTTTAGATATGGTAGAGAGGAATATAGGGTCCTTCCTATATTTATGTGTGTCTATCTTAGTCAAAATACTATGAATATATCTAGTATAGTTCTTATTCTTTCATTTTTATATACATAAATTTAATAAATTGGATGAATTTGTAGTAACAAAAAAAGTATCATTTTTCCCTTACTTGGTTTGGGAATAACTATCATTGAATTAACCTAATGGTTTCTTGCAATAGTGTTGTAATGTGTTGTACAAATTCACATAATTGTAGGGCCCTTGTTTGTTTAAAACATACCTTAATGTGTCCTTTGCAAAAAATTTGTAAAGTGTGTAACACACTTTCACACTTTTCTAGGGTTTATTTAATCAATGTGGCATCATGGGCCCCTTTTAATAAATGTACCTAATGTGTACCCTATTTATGGTGTTGTAAATTGTTGTAACACACTTTCACATTTATTTAGGGTCCTTTTAATTAATTATGGTTAATTGGAGTTAATTAGCCCTTTTAATTCAAATTTAAGCTTTATTTATGATACCTCCCAAAGATCTGTCTTGACACCCACAAATCAAATTACATAACATTTAATTGGTAAATTTCAAGGTCTTGGAAATGGTGCCAGGACCCATTCACCCTAGGTAGCAAATGGGTTCTCCCTCTATAGGACCCCCCTTTATTAGTTGATTCTAAATGGATTTTTAGTGTTCTTTCATTCCTCGAAGGAATGGTCCTGGAAACTAGTGCCAGGGCCCATTCACCCTAGGTGGGGAATGGGTCATCCCTTAATGAGGAGCTCCTTTCTAAATTTCATTGTGATAGGAATTTAATAATGTTTATCTCCAGATTTGGTGTTGGCTTGAATTATTTGAATTTCAAGGTTAATCTCCTAATTTAGTATAAATAAGGGGTTAATTCACATTGTTTCTCCGAGAAAGTTTATGAAGAATTCTAGAAATTAAAAGAGAGCATTATAGAGCACTTCAAGAGAATTTTCAAAGGCATTTCAAGGTAGATTATCAAGGATTTATTGTAACAATTCAAGATCATATCATCATGTCTAGGGTTTAATGCATTCATGCATGTTGTTGAGCTAAGAAAGTTGATGTAGCATTGAAGATCTATTGCAAGCATTGTTCACACCTTATTTTAGGATCAAGATCTACATTCTTCATGGCCACTACATGTTAGATTTCAGACTTGCATTACAAGAGAACATCCAAGGTATCTACATCACACCATTTCATGTTTCACACTTCAATTTCATTATCTCATCATTTGGTTAAATTACCTATAAGGGGTTTGACTTAGGCAAACCCCTATTCACTAACAATCAATAATTTTTTCTTCCCTTGAATGTGTTTTTGCAGATTTACAGGTTGAAGATCAAGTGGGGGAAAGATTTGGGGCAAAATTGTCAAAGTTGTCAAGTTGCAAAGTTGACCGTTGAAGTGCAAGAACGAAGAATAAAATCTATAGAATTAAGTATAGGTTTTCGGGAGCTGACAACCTAGGATATGAGAGTGTGGAAATTAAGGAAGATAATCCAGATCTCAGTTAATTCAGAAACCCTAACAGGGACCCATTCACCACTAAAGGTGAATGAGTCCTTTGTGCCCTAAAAATAGGCTTTTGGTAGCAAGCTACACACCTCTTTGAGCTCTAAAAACTTCCCTCACAGTTGCTATAATAGTTAGGTATCATTTTTTATTGTTATTTGCATCTTTTGGCCCTCATAATTGCATCAAATTGCAAGGTGTTTAGAGAAAATTGAGAAGGAGCCCTACTCAAAACCTCAACATTAACAACTTTGGGACACTTCCATTGAAGGTGACCATATTCATGACATAAGCAACATCAAAAAGGAAATGCTTCATAATTGGTGCAAGAGCATTTGGGTGCACAGGAAATCCTACACAACCAAAAAGATTTTAAATTTTAACGCTTGTGTTTTGTTTTGAATTTTTGTTGCAAACACAAATTATTGAAATTCTCAACTCCTCAAAACTAGAGCTAATTAATTTGGATTCAAATTTAAATCAAACTAGATATATAAGTTCTAGAAAATTGTTTTTTCTTTCAATTTTGGAGAGTACAAAATTCCCACACTCAGGAAAGAGGAGGCCATTCTTGGTATGTTGTAACTCCTTTTCACATTTAAAATTTAGCATTAAATTGATATTGTAAGAATCTAGGTGCCTAAAAAAGAGAGGTAGTGGAGTGGGATTATGGGGAAGCAAAATATAGGCAAAATGAATTTATTTTTGTAGGCAAAAATTGAACGAGGAAGATTATTTGGGTTGTAATTGTGAGACATAGCCTCAATAAAATGGCCATAACTTTCTCATATCAAATCAAAATCAAGAATTTCAAAATGATATGGAAAGCTAGGAAGGAGACACATATTTAATTCATAACCAATTTTAGAAGATTTGAGCTAATGAGGGAGTAGAGGTATGAAGAAAGTGACAGGTTTTCTTGTGGCAATACAAAAAGAAGCTTTTGGACAGGAAAATGGATACATAGAAGGTGTGGAAATGGAGATTGTTTTGGAGAGGAGAGGATTTGAAGTATGTTGTTGTTGTTTTGTTTTGCTGCTCATAGAGAGCAATGATGTGATTTTTGTTTGTCTATAATTTGTTGTTGTTGGATTGACATAGTATGAGAATGTGGAGGATTTGTAATACATTATGATTGCAAGTATTATAGAAATGAATAAAATTTCATATTTATTATCTATTGTGTTCTCCATTTAATGATTTTCAAAAATACAAATTTGATTTTTATTGCAATAATTGACAATCCTGTGGATTCTCAATTGTTGACTGCATCAAATGGTATCATAGTAGGAACTGATCTTGTTGGGGTGTGAGATGTGTTGAGTATGAGTTTGTTGCAGGAGCTTGTTTTGGTGAAGAGTGAAGTTGTAAGAGAGAGTTGCAAGGATGTTGTTTGTTGTAGGCATGAAAGAGGGTTTGTGACTACTATCCTCCAACAGAGATAAATTTGTGTACAAGGTGTAGAGTTCTTGCAAGTGCTGAGAGAGAATGGGTAGAGGAAGCATCTTCAAAAGTCTTTGTTGGGTAGAGGGTAGTGTATTGTGAGAAATTATTTTTGAAAAGAGTGTGATGTATTGTAGCAGTGAGAGAGATGGGTATACACATGAGGAAGAAGCCTATGATATGGGAAGGATGGAGCAAGTATCAAAAGAGGAGAGTCATTTGGATGATCATGGATATAAATGCAAGGTTGGATAGATTGGAGCTACTGCAGTAAGGAGAGATAGTCAAGAATCATGAAGAGTTGAAAGGTGCAACAAAAGATAAAAGGGATGAAATTGGGACAACAAAAAGAAATAAGGTACATATTATAATTTTGAATTTGATTTGTTTGTGAGTAAAGAAAGTGAGATATATGGAGGTGTGAAAGTGGGGCTCTTTGATGGTCCCATCTTTGATGAGGAAATTGGTGAAGAAGATATCCTATTGAGAGAGGAGATAAGAGGAATCAAAAGGCTAGTAAGTGGAGAAGTAAATTCTAATTTTTTAGAATTGTATGAAGAGGAAATTGATGGGGATTTGTTTGTTACTAAGATGGATATGGAATTGCAAATAGATGGGAAGAAAGTAAATAAAGATGCAGATTTGTATGCAATTCATGTTTGTGTGAAGAAGTTGTTGAAGATGTTATAGTGGTTGAAGACATGTTCAGATGATGGTGGGAGTAGATGGGGTAGATGAAAACTTCATTGCAAAGGATGTGATAAAGGGTTAAGCTGAACATAACATAGGAAACATTGCATCAAAGAAAGAGGAGGTAAATTTGTTTGCATTTTGTGATTTCCATGAAGTTGTAGGGGAAAATTTGTACGTGTATGATGTAGGTGTTGATATGTATGATGAAAGAATTTGGTTGAAGTGGTTGGATTTTGGTGGGTTGGATCCCACAAAGGAGGTTAGGAAAGAAGATAAAAATTGGAAGAGGAGGATGGTTTGTGGTGGATACAAATCCATGGGAGGAAATAAGAATGGTGACTAGAGATGTTGGAAGAAGAGGAAGAAGAAATTTTAGAAAAATGAAGAAGAATGGTGGATCCAAAATAAACACACGGTTTTCAAATGTTCATGAACTTCATTCATGAAACATTTCTTCTACCCGGGTTGTTTGATGTAGGAGCATCCGGGTGCACAAGAAATCTACACAACCAAAAAGATTTTAAATTTTAATGCTTGTGTTTTGTTTTGATTTTTTTGTTGTAGGCACAAATTATTGAAACTATCAACTCCTTGAAATTGGAGCTAATTAATTTGGATTCAAATTTGAATCAAATTGGATATGTAAGTGTTGGAAAATTATATTTTCTTTCAATTTTGGGGAGTTACAAAATTCCCACACCCAAGCAAGAGGAGGCCATTCTTGGCATGTTGTAACTCGTCTATACATTTAAAATTTAGCATTAAATTGATATTGTAAGAATCTAGGCGACTAAAAAAAAGGTAGTGGAGTGGGATTATGGGGAAGCAAAATAGGCAAAATGAATTGATTTTTTAAAGAAAAAATTGAATGAGGGAGATTGTTTGGGTTGTAGCTCTATGAGACCCAATCTCAGTAAAATTACCATAACTTTCTCATATCATATCAAAATCAAGAATTTCAAAATGATCTAGAAATTTGGGAAGGAGACACATAAAACCTAGAAACGGTTTTAGAAGATTCGAGCTAATGAGAGAGTAGTGATATGAAGAAAGAGACGTGTTTTCTTGTGACAATACGAAAAGAAGATTTTGGATAGGAAAATGGATACATAGAAGGTGTGGAAATGGAGATTATTTTAGAGGGGAGAGGATTTGAAGTATGTTGCTGATATTTGTTTTTGTTGCTTATAGAGATTAATGATTTAATTTTTGTTTGTCTGTAAATTGGTGTTGTTGGATTGACATAGTATGAGAATGTGGAGGATTTGTAATACATTATGATTAAAAGTATTTTAGAAATGAATAAAATTATAGATTTATTATCTATTATGTTCTCCATTCAATGATTTAAAAAAATATAAAGTTGATTTTTGCTACAACAATTGCAATCCTATGGATTCTCAATTGTTGACTACAATAATCCAATTGTTGGGTCCAAGAAGCTACCCCAATTCTCATTTCAACTGAGTCTAGTAGCAGCTTATTCAAATCAATTTCAATGCACACTCGAGCAAAGGAAAGCACTCTTTTAGTCATGGTTTGTTGAGAAGGTCCAATAGGCTTACCAAGCACAAGAGAAATCATTTGTAACATATCACTTCGTCAACATTCTAGAGGCATTCAAGGAAGATGCACCTAAATCAAAACCTTAGAAGGGACCTCCTCCGGAGAGTTAAAATCCGCATGCCAAGGTTTGATGAATAGGCCCACCTAGTTGTAGAATTAGGAACCATCTTTAAAAGCTTGATTCATATTAGCCACATAGGAGAAATCCACCAAGAAGAAATGTTGGCCACCAAAATTATATTAAAATCACCTTCGGGGTTCCAAGTCTTGTGAACCCACAAATCAAGAAATGGAAGTGACACCCACATCACCATAAACTTGCAAACCAACACATGATTGTTGTAATATTCCACATCTTCAGCTACAAATTTAGGTTGGATAACCAACACCGGATGCTCTTGTGACCTTTCCAAACACCCATTCACCTTTTGCAAATGAAAACCACCATTCCTTGACTTACCCTCAACAGGGTTAGAATTTTTTGAAGGAAATGAGCTTTCACCAAGTAGAGAAGAAGAAAAATTTCAACCGTCAAGAGATGCATGAAGTGCCATCCCCAAGAAAATAGAAGCTCACACCCAAGCAAACAATGTTACACAAAAGTAGCCAAGAGAATATAGAAACACAATTGAAGAAACAAGTAGGAAGAATAAAGAAGAACTCCTCCCCCCAGAAACACCAAACCCCCACCCCCCATAAATGAGAAAAGCCCCACACTGATCCATAAAATAGAAGAAAAACCTACCCCACAGAAGAACCCCAACACAAATCCCTGATCAACACTCCCCGCACGCAAACAACACCCCCCAAACACAAGAAAACCCCAATTGAGAAGAGAAAAGGCTCAGCGTCGCCAATAAACATTCCCATGTACACATGCAAGAAGAAAAAACAACATGCAGGACATGAACCTATATTCCATCACCTCCTACGCATGCCAACATTCTCCAAGAAATTCAAACACACTCTCAAAATATTCATTAACCTTATGATTTATTACATCCTTGAATTTTTGAATAAAAAATTGTTTTTTAAATTCTTCAATAATGATACCTTTTTAAAAAATTATGTATTTCTCTTTTGATTTTTAAAATATTTTTTTATATTCTCTTAAATTCAAGTACTAGATTTGCTATGGCATTCACACTTCTCTCAAACATGATCATATTCCCATTTAAACTTATAAAAAAATTCAACCGTCTAATACTTTCTAATTGTGGAAAAAAATAATTGAAAGATTAATAGGATATAAATCTCGTAACCCATGAATCTATAGGCTTCAAACCAAGAACTCTTAAATAATTTTTACCCATGTTATAGAATTTATCCCCCTATTTCTTTTTTGAAAGTGTGATATGTACAAAACATATGATTTTTTGAAAGGGTGTCATTTCTACATCCAACTTCACATACAAGTAATTTACAATGTAGAACTAGTAAACTAAATAAGTGAGAGGTACTGATGGTGGTGAGGGCTATGTTGTGTGAGGGGTCCATGTTAGTAGGGTCTACATTGACTAAATTTATTTTTCCACAACCGAAAGAGTCCACATGGCAACTTGAAAAAATCCAACTAGGAAAAATTACCACATGTTTCTCAAGTTTTTCAGACCACTTTCTACAATTCACATTTTACAAGTTCAAAACTGGCATGGATCGATGGTGGATGCATGGTACATTTTTTCCCTTTTTATCACCACGCTAGTCCTCGCGAACTCAACTCACATTTACTGTGCATTTACTACCCCACTCCCCTTTGTCCTCGACCTTGTCCCATTCACTTTAGCGTGTGTTTCATTTGGTAGGATTTTTTTGCTTCTCTACTATGGTATTGATGCTTGGCATCTACACATTAATCCATCCATTGAAGGACTAGTGGTGGTGCACTTCATGATCGATAGTGTTGAGGTTGGGGATGACTAGTGGTGATGCATTTTTCTTAGTTATTATGTTTATCAACGCTTCCATTACCAAAAGGAAATATAAAATTAACTTTTTCCATCACATGTGAGGTTGTCTTCCAACCTCACAAGGGCGATATCTATCCATTGCATGATTTTTTTCAAATTTTGTTGCATGTTTTTTCTGTAACTATCTTGTGACTAAATGTGTGTATATACATATTTACACACACAACCGACCAAATGAAATGGTTAATTTGACTACAATATCACTTAAAACAAGGTACGAAGGTTGTGAGATTTTATTTTTTTACCTCTATAATTTTGATAAATACTTATAATATTTGAGGTTATGATATGATCGAATCTGAAGGGTTTCTTGTAGCTCTACAATTGAGCTTATCATAACCTTAAATATTGTTGATATATTTCTCAAAATTGTAGAGCTAGACAAACAAAATATCAAATATGTATCGATTGTTTAATGATATTGTAGTAGCAAACCTATATTTCTTGACCAACGGTGTGTGTGTATATATATATATATGTATATATACACACATATATGTATATAATGTACATAATTAAACATAATATAGCTACACGAAACCCTTAGGTTCGAGCATAACATAACCTCAAATACTAGAAATATATTTTTCTAAGTTATAGAGATAAACAAATAAAATTTCACAACCTTCGTACCATGTTTTGAATGATATTGCAGTCATATTAACCATTTATTTTGATTAGATGTGTGTGTGTATATATGTATATACACACAGTCAGTCACAAGATAGTTACAGTTGATATCGCTCTTGTGAGGTTGGAAGACAACCTCACCTATGATGATAGAAGTTAATTTTATGTTTCCTTTTGGCAATAGAAGTGTTGATAAACATGGTAGCTATGAAAAATGCATTGCCACCAGTCGTCCCCAGTCTCACCATCGTCAGTCATGAAGTGCACCACCACTGGTCCTTTAATGGATGACTTAATGTGCAGACACCAAGCATGAATGACGTAGAAGACAAGTGAAAACAAACCCTACCAAATGAAACACATACCAAAGTGAATAGGAAAAGGTTGACAACGAAGGGGAGTGGGGTAGTAAATGCATAATAAATGGGAGTTAAGCTCACCAAGATTGGCATGGCATGAAATGGGAAAACACGTACCATGCATCCACCATCAGTCTATGCCACTTTTGAACTCATAAAATGTGAAGTTAGGAAAATGGTCTGAAAAACTTCAAAAAAGTGTGGTAATTTTTCTTGGTTGGATTTGTTTGGGTTGCCAGGTGGACTCTCTCGAGTGTGGAAAAAAAAATTGGCTGACATGGATCCCTCACACAATATAGCCCTCACCACAATCGGTCCCTCTCCCTTATTAAAGTAAGTATATGTTATAAATTTAGATTTTTAAAAGCTAGACCATAGAAATATAATTTACAATTTTATGTTTTTAATATAATAAATTATTGATTTGTGTATGGTAGGATTGAGTAAGAGTATTTACAAGGTAGATTGATTATTATTTAGAAAATCTATATGATTTAAGATTATAAAGTTCTATATATAAATTAGTAGGGCAGATTAAGAATTTGCTACTATACATGGTTAAAAAATAAAAATAAAAAATTATGTAATTTTTCATTCTACTATCAATTTTGAGTTCTACGTGGATGATTAAGTTTCATAGTAGTGTTAAATTTATTTCCTTTAACATAAGTAGTTCTTTATTTCTATCTTATTGTTAAATATTTAGATTAATAGTTAATTTGTGTATAATTTGTTCCTTTAACATAGTATACCTTGTTGTGTCTAGCATTGCCTTCTTTTTTTGTATTTATTACATTTTCCCTTACTATTTTCACCCCTAAGGATTTTAGATAGTCTTAAAATAAGGAAGCTAACTGAAAACCATAGGTTTCTATAAGTATAAAATAATTAGAGCTTCCTATCTATAAACTTTGATTATGGGTGGAATAATATAATCAATTAAAAGTGTATAACAAAGAGATTTGAAGTTTATCAAAAATGAGAAATTTTCCTTCATATATACAACTCTTTTTTAAACCCCAAGTGATTTTTTTCTCATGGAAATATATCATAAGTTTAAGGGAGTCTTGTTATAAAATTACCTTATTAACTTGGGTTTATGTTATAAAATCATTCTATTTAATTTCCTTTCTAGCTAAAGAGATGAGTCATTGTTGATCAATATAAAGTTATTTTAAGTCAATAATTTTGAATCCTTTTCAAGGTATTTTTCCTAAGGGTCATTTGTTTTATCATAAAAATATTCAAAATTTTAATTATAATCTTTAGATTTTCTACTCAAAACTCATATTTATTTCATTGTAATCTTAATAGTGTAATCATTATTCTTTGTATCCTTTTATTTTAATTGATATATTTTTCAAAAAATCTCCCAAGCACCACCCAATGTTTTAACTTGTTCTAGTTACTCACCCGTGAGCTCCATGGCCATCACCAAAACACTATGATTAATAATTGATAATATGTGATGAGGTGATTAACCAATTCAATCCCATCTAGTTTTAATAGAACAAATTTTTCATTTTCTTTAAGAAGCTTTTAAGTTGGACAAGAAGATATTCATTCTTCATTTCAATGGAATAATTAATGGCAATACCTATTACAAGGTGTGCGCCTTGGTCTTCATGTGTTGTGCAGTGCATTGCTTGGGTTCATGACATGGATTAATCACCTCCCATGTATTCATTAACTCTGGCATTTTTATTGGGCATTAATAGGTCAATCTTTTGGTGCAACAAAAACCGTCTATGCAATAATTGGTATCAAAGCCTAGGTCACGGGTTTGAACCCCTCACTTGCGCTAGGGGGGATTGTTGCAAGGTTTGTGCACTTGGTCTCCTTGTGTTGTGAAGTGTAGCGCTTGGGTTCTTGACATGGCTTAACCACGTCTAGTGGATTCATTAACTTTGGTAGTTGTATCAGGCATTAATAGGTCGATCTTTTGGTGCAACGCCAATCGTTTGTGCAACAATACCTTAGATGATTCGATTAATAATTTAGAAGCTAATCCCACACAACCATATATAGTACAACCAAAAATTTTTATGATGGATGGAGTCTATATGAATTATCAGTCCCTCATATAGTGGTTGTCTTATGTACAATTTCTAGAGCCAATAGATCAACCAAAAATTAATTTAACTAAAATTAAAGAAACTATATGAGGGCTATTTTATCCTCTTGGGTAAAATGAAAAATTTTATGATATCATGGCTCTACCTTTGTCAAAAAATTGAAGATAATTCAAAAAATGCATTAAGTAGTTCAATTACTATAATGAGTTGGAGGTACAATAAATTAATGTTTTATTCTACATCAAATTTGTCTCAAGATATATTATCACCTCTATAAAGAATTCTTTTGAACTTAATCAAAGTTGAAAGCTAATCTAATCAAAATGCATTTCCCCTTGATCTATACCTTTCTTTTAGAGGACTTATTCTATATCTTTGACCTACTAGCTCCTCTCATTATCTCACTCATCATCAATAAATGGGTAATTCTTCATCAAATGAATCAATTAAGGTTTCAAATTATTTGTGCTATATTGGAAAGAAGTATTATTCTCACCACAATTAAATGAGGTATTGAATTGATGAATTTCATGTCCTTAAAAAAGTATCAAAGAAGACACTTCTTGTTGAGTAACTTTGCAATATAAATATTTGAAGATTCTAATTGCTAATTACTAATTCTAACACTTACATTACGTTCTCATTATCAAGGTATAACTATTCATATTTTTAACAATAGGGAAGTGTTGTTTACTCATAATAATCAATTCAAGAATAGATTATAGAGCTTATTATTGATAATAATATACAATATTTAGTTTCTAAATATAATACATTCACACCCATACCACTTTCGATGGGTGAAGAAAGAGCATTCTACACTTGTGCCTCACGAATGTTTAGTAACATTTTCCTTTGATATATTCTAGAGATATAGTTGATTGCGATGTCAATCCTTTTAATTATTACAATCTAACGCTTAGATAACTTATAGTATGATCATATGGTTATTTTTAATGGCTTCTCCAAGACCTGTTAACTATATAATGATGATAAAGTGTATAATTATTTAAATTTTTCTCTTAAAGTGTCGTTTGTTTCCCTATTTGTACATGGCAAGAGGGTTGAGTGAATTTGTTCTTGTGACAAGATTTCACCCATCCACATTTGAGTGGGAGAAGAGATATAAAAATGTATTCTTCACAATCGTTTACTTGTGAAACAACAATGAAATATGGGTCAATGAGAATTGTCTCAAAACTATGGAGTTGAATCCCAATAAAGTATTACATAATTCAATGGTTAGTTTAATTCTGCTAGCATAAAACAAGTGTTAATAGCCTAACAAATGACTTTTGACTTATTGGGAGTAAAAAACATTTACTGAGATTTAAAAAGGACTATTTACATTTTGAACCAATTTGATTCATCATAAGTTGAATATTATAATCTATCTATATAATGTCAAAAGATTTTTTTGTTGAACATATAGATTCTTGTGAGATTGTCTCAAAACTATGGAATTGAATCTCAATAAAATATTACATAATTCAATGGGTTAGTTTAATTTTGCTAGCATAAAACAAGTGTTAATAGCCTAACAAATGACTTTTGACTTATTTGGAGTAAAAAATATTTACTGAGATTTAAAAAAGACTATTTACATTTTGAACCAATTTGGTTTATCATAAGTTAAATATTATACTTATATTATAATCTATCTATATAACGCCAAAAGATTTTTTTTTGTTGAACATATAGATTGTTGTGAGAATTTTTGTGTTATTAATATATATATTCTGAATGCAGCTGTGAGCTCTGAAATTTTATAGAAGCCGTGCACTGGTCCTTCAAATTCAAAGAGTGCTACGACAGGTCTCTTCACCACATGACCCATGTTATCAATCCAGCTTAGAAACCCGTACAACACATCCGTACTTGTCTCGGCCTCCATAGTAAGAGTAAAATTATGCTTCTGAAATTTCTCAGTAAATTGAAGGGTGGAGGGATTTACCTCTACTTCGAGTCCTTTGGGCACCTCGATGACTACTTTATAATGCGATGTACCATCTCCCACATTTGTCAATATTCTTTTGAATATCGAAGAGCAGGGCGAACTGGCATTCTTGATGAAAATGGCAGTGAAGGAGGACTAGGTCAGTGCGTCGGAACCCAAGTCGAGGCCAGTGGGACACAAAACATGGGTTCCGGTGATGAGTTTAATTTAGTCGATAGTGTAATCGAGAGTGCAGAGATAGTTGATGTAGTCCTCTACGCTGATGTCGTAGACTAGACCAGGGTCGACCGCCTTCTGTGGATCGACGTGGCCCGCACCGAACTCCAGTGGAGTAGCCGGTTGCCCATCATAATCATCTGTAATAGTGTTGTGGTCATTGTCTCGCGTGTTAGAAGTGGTCATCAGTGCAGACCTGATTGCGGCGGGACTCCACTCGCTATGAACTGCTTTCAACAGAGCGCTTACCCCTGCTACATGCGGACACGACATAGAAGTCCCGGAATTTATAACGTAATAATTTCCATCCTCGGATTTCGGAAGCCAGGCCGCAATAATATTTACCCCAGGCGCCGTAACGCCGGGCTTGAGTATGTTGGGGCTCTGAATACTGGGGCCTCTAGATGAAAAGTCGGCCATAACGGGCGCAGATTTGATGCCTAGGACTGTCACGCCGAAATCTACTTCTACCACAGGGTTTGCCGCTGAAGAAGAATATTTGGCAAGGGCTGCCGCATCTCGAGAATTCAAGAACACAGTAGGAAAACCACTATACGGATATAATGCTAATTGGTATGGGTTGTCTGCTAGCGTAAGAAGCGCCACTGCTCCAGCCGCTTCCGCTGCATCAAAAATATCACTGCTAATATTCATGCATAACACCACCGTTCCATTCACTTTCTCAGCGACAAGCTTTCTCTTGCATGCATTATCTTTGATATCGTAAACCAGTGGAGCACTTGATAACTTCAACTTGCCATTCATATTATCGGAGAAGTAAACAGACCTACATTAGGAGTGAGTCCAAGGAATGCAGTTGAATGAGTGGTATGGAAGTGTCCCACTGGGTCGGGTAACGATGCTAAATGCCCAGGCATCTCTTCCAGAATGTCCAGCTCCGACTGGGTCAGCTTGGCGCTGAAGCCATGCATGACTGTATCATAAGTGTAATGATAGAAATCATCGCTCTGTGAGTTCTGGTTAGCGCTAACTCCTTTGACAGAAGATATCAAAGATTTATACCATTGCTCGTGGGTGGAGAATTCAGTGGGGATGACAGACTTATCCATACGAATAATGTAATTTGAGGCATACACTACGGAAGTGGCATACTTACAGAAGAAACTGAAAATCAGGCAAACTAATAGCGGATGAAAAAGACTCCAGCTTACAGCAGTATTGATCTCTATGAACACAATTCCTATGTCCTCATCAATTTCCTACTTCTCAAGGTTTTTTTCGGAGCCTAAATGCAGTTTCAAGTCTATTTCCAGGTTCACGATTTCTTCGAATCCACCTGGGGCTTATCGAGCTACGTTCAGTGTTTCTTCCGCTTAATTTTGTTTGGATGTGAGATTCCTGCCAATGAATGACAACCGGCAAGTTGTAGGTAACGCGCCGGCTGTTTAATCTTCTCGTTTCTATCAATTTGAACGGCGAAGATCGTCTCGCCCGCCAAGAAACGCCAATACAATAAGAAACAACTTGAACTCCTTTATAAGAGAAAATAAAACTAGATATTGCACTTTAGGTGTGCAATGGGTTACCCCGGAAAAATTGTATGGTGTAATAGTGTCAAAGTGACTTCCATTGAATTTGCTATGGATATACTGCATAGAAATCTACAAAGAATTAATGACTTCTGAAACATTCAAGCAAGTTCAATTGGCAGGTGTATAGCTATTGGTAGATACGATAGCTTTGATTATCTCAGATATCATATATATTGGGAAGAGGGATAATAGTTGTATTGTAGCGTCATTCATTATTTCCAGAACCATGCCAACTCTGGCCTCTTTGGTGACGTTGCAAATGTTATCTACAATAATACTTTGCATTAACTCTTATATGAGTTGGTTGGCATGAGGGGATGTTCAACGGTGCAAACGTCTATTAACTCTTCAACGATGATAATAAGATCGACGGTGCACTTGTTTTCAATTGTTGGCCAAAGTGTTGTGGAAAGAGGTCAATTGTTGATTTCAAATTTTAGGTTGAGCTCTCTCAAATTGGATGCAATTCGAAATCAAGTGCCAGCAGGAAGCGATAGGTTTGACTGGTAGTTGTGCAGCTCCAAAGCCTTCCATAAAGGCGAGTTTCATACAATCGCTTATTCCAAATAAAATAGTAAAAAGCATCACATGGAGGAAACTATTTTAATCATCTCCCATTGTACGACAAGCAATACGAATGGTTGATCGTCAATCTTAGCTTGCTCTTCTTCACATTGGATACGCAAAAAAAAAATGATATAACACCACTGCCACTAAAAACTGAGAAACAAAGTGATAGTCCACAAACTAAACACAAATTTGAGGCCATATGTTTTACCACAAAAACATAATGACAAAATCTAAGAAACCAACAAAAATGAGTCAAAATTCAAATCAGATGGCCCTCTAGTGAAGCTTGGGTTGTTAGATTTTGTCCTCAATGTTCCAAGTGGCTTCTTGGAAATCTCTGCCAACAGCCAGGGTCAGTGCTCCTTTACGGTTAGTGTAAAAAAGAATAGAAGATCTGACATTAAGGGAAATTAAAAATTATGAAACAAGAATTGTGCTTGCAATCAATTGAACATGTATTATGAAATGCTTGCTTAAGTGTTGAAATATGTGATGTAGTTGCATAAAATGCAACTAAGCTCAAGGTACATGAAATGTTTGACAAGAATGCCTCAAAGAGATGTCATCTCATGGACTACAATGATTGCTTGGAGGTTATGCAGAAAATGGGTTTATTGAAAAGGCTTTAGAAACTTTCAAGCAAATGCAATCGGTAGGTGTAAAACCAAACTTAACAACATTTGCTTGCATCCTCCCTGCCTATGCCAAAATGGGAGCTTTGGATCAAGGTATGGAGATACATCAAAACATAAAGGATAGAGGAATTTTGTCAGATATTTAAATTGTGACTGCCCTCGTAGACATGTATGCAAAATATGGAAATGTAGATAAGGCATGTGAACTATTTGACAAAATGCTTTAAAGAGATATGCTCCCATGAACTATAATGATTGCAAGATATGCACAAAATAGATATTTTGAAAAGGATTTAGAAACTTTCAAGCAAATGCAATTGGCAGATGTAAAGCCAATTTCCACAACCTTTGCCAACATCCTCCCTTCTTGTGCAAAAATGGGAGCTTTGGAACAGGGTATTGACATCCATGAAAACATGAAGGATAGAGATTTTGACAGATGTTGTAGTTGTGACTACCCTAGTACACATGTCAGGTCTAATATTTGGACATAGAATTTAAATCAAGGATTGAATACAAAACTATCTAAGTAGCATTGAAAAAAATTGCTAATAAATGTTTGAACCAATACAACTTGCAACCTTAAAAAGGGGCATTTAGAAAACTCAAAAAGTTGGATGCACATCAGAGTGAGGATCTGCAATGTGTTCATTAGAATACATAACATCGTAGGGGATTATATATTATGCAATCGCAATCTCAGGACATGGCCTTCTTGACAGAAGTGAAGGACACAACAGAGTTGAGGGCATCGTGAACACCTCCATATCAAAGGAATTGTACTGCAAAAACAACTATACAATGAGGAGCTGAGCAATCAAAATCACAATATCCTTGCCAACACACTCCTTGTTATTGACACAGTTATTTGTCTTAGGCAATCTATCTCCAGGCACAATTCATGTGCCTTGCCTATGCTATCACATTTGGCATACATGCCTAACAACTACCCACCAACAACCCTAGTGCCATGACACGTCTACAGTTTAAAAACATTAGAAACTTATCAAAAAAATTCCTCTGTTCATTTTTATTGGTTCTAAGAATAATTTGTAAATATAAATACCTAAAACATCGAGGAAAATCAGCACTGCCAATCAAAAAATTAAAAGAATAAACTAAAATTTCATTTTAATAGGGAAATAGCTACATACCATATGATAAAATAATTTTTTTCTCTAGACCCAATTTCCAAGAAGACATTAATATAGAAAAAAGCAGATGAAAACATTAGTCTTCGTCTTACAACAGGGACTAATAATAAATATATTAATAGATATTTGAATAACAACGTCAAAAAACTTTCTGGGTTACCTAGAAACTCTTCCTCGTTGGTATTGACCTTTCACTTCTCCAAGTTCTCACATTGCAGCCTGAAAATAAGGATGTGACGAGGGTTTTAGAGTATGTTTATTAAAATGAGATTTACTACATTACATTGAAAGCACAACTTGATCGCTAAATTACACAAGTAAGAGATTTTGTGGTTGTTGAGGGGAAAATCGTACAAAGGTGGCAACAAGCAGGTTGGGTGAAAAGAAGGCTTCTAGGAAATGCATTTAAGATTTAATCTCACCAAAAAAACCAATGAGAAGGATCAGTTTGATCATCAACGAAGGCTGCTTAGAAAATTTGTACCATTGAATGCAAATTTTAGGTTGGGCCCTTTCAGATTGGATATTTATCTTTTCATCATCTATTTCACTTGCAAGTTGAAGATGTACTTGGATTTTGATTGAGATCAAATTATGTTAGATAAGAAAACCTCCTTAAATTGGACCTTAGCTTTTCACATCTTGCAAAACATTAATTGAAGTTTTAATATGCCATTCCTTCCAGATGGCAACATCTATCGGGCCCCTAAGATGCACCCATACATGCATCCTCATGCATGATGCATATCACATAATTTTGTTGACTCCAGCATTGTCCGTACAAGGCAGTCATTATGCCGAGAATGAATGTATTTAATTTTTCCCTCTTTGTTGTTAATGATATCTTTATAATTTACTTCACACCAATTTTTAAATCCCAGATAACTTTGAGTTTCGTTGAGTTTTTGGCATGAATTGTTTAAAAAAAGGAGGTCGTGGTAGTTAAGAAATTTATAACGCATGCTTGGGATTACAAAGCTTTGTTTTTAAAAAAATATATTTTGATTTGATTTAATTTTTTTAATCCATATGAAATTTATAATATAAATTTTATTTATTTATTTATTTTAGATTAAATATATTTAATAATTTTTTTATTTGAAAGATAAAATATAAAATATAAATTTAATTATATATATATATATATATGATTTAAAAAATAAATTTAATTTAAAATGTTAAAATAAATATAAGATGTAATATTTAGAATTTACATTTTAATGTTAAATATAAAAACAAAATTATTGATTTTTTAAAAGAAAATGTACACAAAATTTTTAAACAAATAATTGACATGCAATTTTTTTATGTAAAATACAAATTGTAAAATACATTATATAATATAAAATATAAAGTTAAATGTTGAATTATAATTCTATGGGTGAACTTCCCATGATCAAAAAAATTAAAATGTAGCCTTAAATGAATATTTTGTTACGAAGAATCTTGAAACCCAATAGTAAGTACAGAGCAGTAAAACAAATGGGTGGTCATGATTTGAGCAGTTAGTGATTAATCTTGAGCATAGGAATGTGGTTTCTAGTTTTTTCTGAAGAGTATTTGTTTGCTTAGGTTTATTTTCCTGCTCTTCCAGAATGTGGAAGAGCCCCATAGTATACTTTTGGAGGTGGAAAGCATTAGCGTCAAGATGTAGGGGAAATAGGGGATTTTTCATGTGAAGAGATTATGTGGAAAGCATTAGAGTCAAGCCATGGTCGTTAGCAACCTCTTGTTTATTGTCATTATTGCATAGTCATTTCTGTCGCTTCTATGCAACTTGAAATATGGCTTTTTTTACTTGATAACAAGATTTTGCTAGATTGGGATGACCTATATCTACTCAAATACTGTTACTATAGTTAATGAAATGACGTGACCGACCAAAATTTCAACTCATTAATTCATTGACATGCATTTAATTTGTGTTGACCACCGACTGCCATGATGAATGGATGAGATTGATCTCATCGTCTTCCACTCTTTCTCCACCATTTGATGTCGTTGATGGTGAAACTCAGCTCCCTCCTTTGACATAAAAATTAATCATTACGATGACTTCAATCATCTCTAGGAAAGTGTAAGTCGTTGATTATTAATTTTAGCTTGGGCTCTTTCAAATTGGATATTCTTTTGGTGTAAAAAATTAGAGTCATGATTAGGAATAAAAAATTTACACATTTATTCTTAGCGAAAATCGTCTCGCCCTTCAAGAAAGGTCAATACAATAAGAAATAATTTGAACTTGCTTATAAACAAAAAATATTTTATAAGAAACAAATATATTTCAAAACCCGTACCCTCTACTTGGAATTATTAGTAGGAATAAAAAATTTATACACTTATCCATAGTGAAGATCATTTGCCCGTCAAGAAACACCAATACAATATAAAATAATTTGAACTCATTTATAAACAAGAAATACTTTATAAGAAATAAATATATTTCAAATCCCCTGCCCCCTTAAATAGAGTTATGAGTAGGAATAAAAAATTTCCACTTATCCTTAGCGAAGTTCGTCTCGCTCGCCAAGAAACACCAATACAATAGCAAATAATTTGAACTCATTTATAAACAAAAAATATTTTATAAGAAACAAATATATCTCAAAACCCCTACCCTCTAATTTGAGTTGAGTAGTATTAAAAACTTTACACACTTATCCTTAGCGATTGGACCATTCAACATTTAATTAGATTGAGATACAAATTTTATAATGATAAATTATCTCAATTGTTTAATGCAGTGTTTGAATTAATTTTTAGTTATTCATTGTTTGAAGATGAGTGCAATGTAAATTTTATAGTTTTATTTTATATTTTTATGTTTTTGGTTTAATTTTAAATAAGTTAGTTTTAATTAATTTGAGTTAGTTGGGATTTCAATTGATATAAATTGGGAACCATTTAATATGCTTATCTTAGTTCTTAATTGTTTAGACCATATCTTATACCATGTATCTTGTATTTTTGACTAAATTGTAGGTGTGGTTTTGTTGCTTGAAATGAACCACACCTATGATGCATTTTTTCCAATCCAAATGATTTTTCCTACGATTCCACACTCAGCTTGAAAAAAATAGTCATTTTCCATTGCCTTACATGTCTAATAGTTTAAATTGATGATCAAGGATTACATATGCTGAAATAGATAGAAAACACCGAGATATATCAACTTTTAGGAATCCACATTGTCTGTTAAGACCAAAAATACAATGATTCCAAACCATCAATAGAGAAAATAGAGAACACAAATCTTTGAGTATGATCTAGGTGACATATAAGTATAATATATATCCACACAATATTAATTGGCCATATAAGTCAATGCATCTGCCTTTATGTTTTGTTTTCTTTTATTTTCAAGAAACATAATTTTAGTTTTTCCAAATATATTTATCCCTCTCAAATATTTAGGAAAGCCAAACATGTCAAGAACCAAGCAAGTAAATATTTATTATTTGAATTTTTTTTTGAAATAAAAATTATTCTAAGCGAAACACAGTAGAATGAATTAAATTAATAGAAATGATAATTGTATTAAATCAATAAATATATTGTTTACATCAAATATTTTCTAAGGCTTTGAGTCTATTTTATTTTTCTTTTCTCCTTGCGATTTGCTTTCCTTTCTTCAATTTTTCCATATTTGTTAGAGATGAATGTTGGCTTGATTCTTAGTCACTATAAAGACTTAACACAAGAAATTTCCACAAATATCAAGCCTATTATTTCTATTGGTCCAATATTGACAGTGGCATTTTCAAGAGGTAAACCCTACGATTTTTGTATTGTTAAAGCCCAAGCTAGTTGTAATGGTATTTGTATTGAGATACCCCTTTGTATTGGTGTGATTGGAACTATAAATAGATATTGATCGTCGAATGGGATTCCTGAGTAATTGTCAAATCAAACCAATACATATGTTGGTGGTTGAGGTGGTCCAATTCCAGGTCTATATACAATATCTTCAACATATCCTAGAGCTCCATTACAAGGCTTGCTTCTATCCATAGGTTCGAAATTAACATAACCCTTGCATTTTGACTCAATAATAATTTTAGATCAAGTTCATCATCTGTAACTTCTTCTGTTCCACAAGAACTTCCTATTTTTGTTATAATTTTGTGTGCAACTAGATTTATCAATGAGTATATTTTTTTCCTATTATGGCTATGAACATTATCATTTGTTGAAAACAAATGAACATTATTGTCAAAGTCTTGATTAGTCATTGCATCTATTCTCGCGTTAGATCTTTTCATTAGCAATGTCCAATCATCTATTGTAGGGTTCACATCTCTAATATTTGTTAAAAGAAAACAAAATATTTCTTGGTCACTATTTAGTCCATCTTGTCTAAAAATGTGATCTAAAGTAATGATAATTTTAAATTTTTCCCGCAATATTTTTATTCATCTTTTTCTTTCATATGGTGGTCTGCCATTAACTACAAGCAATTGTCTAAGATCTCCAAGCAAGATCATAGATATTATTGAATCTATGGGTGAAGCCACAATAGTGGTTTACAATTCAGGTGAAGAAGGAAAACTCACAAAAAATGACCCCAAGGCAAAAAAAGTGATTTTAGGGGTTCGACCGAACCAATGAGTTCGAGCGAACCCCTTTGAATCTTGGCTGCCAAAAAAACCAAAAAATGCATAGGAAAGGGGTTCGAGTGAACCTCTTTGAAGGGGTTCACTTGAACCATGGTTCACTGGAACCCTAGTTCAAGCGAACCCCTAGAGGTTCGCTCGAAGCCCTATGGGTTCTTACGAACTCCCCTTATCCCTCATCCCCCATCTGAGACACAAAAAAAACCTAAATTTTGGCAATTCGGAGCTCGGGTTGAGGATGAAAATGGAGGTATATTCACAAACCCGACTAGAATCGGGTAGTCCTCAAAACGAGCTATCCAACGAATATAATTTTAATATGTTTTTTTAGTTTTATTAAACATAGGTTTTTCACCGAAAAATCAAGCTCTCTGTTTTGCACATGTGGAAAAATAGAAGATTATCAAAATATTTTTTTAAAAAATATGTTCGTATTGGGTATTGATGTCCTTGATCCATTAAAAAAATTAAAATTGAGTTTCAATACATACAAAAAAAGTTATGTTGTATACAGTTTGCCTATGTCTGAAGTGCAATTGGTTTGACTTCGAAACTTGATTAAAGAAAAAATATTCAATTAAAAACTATGAGACCAAATGAAAGTGCTATATATCATAGTTAAAAATCTAAATTCGAAAAAAATATAATTTTATCCTTCATACAAAAAAATTTATGTTGTATACGGTGAGCGCCACTTTTAAAAAATGTTGTTTTATGAAAAAAATAGTTTTTCGTGGGAGATGGAAAAAGAAGTGCAATATAATTCCAAAAAAATTGAAAAAAATATTTTTAGAATCTACAGACAAAATGTGATAAGACTCTAGTTTGCATCATCTTCAAATTCCTCACGGTTTAGCCGCTATAGATGCCCGAATGTGAATATTTAGTTAAAAATAATAATTTCAGTGTCCAGTTTGGCCAAAAATTGTAAACCACTATTGTGAGATCACCCATAATGAATAAATAATAAATTGAAATGTATTGATTATATATGCATATATGAAATAAATGTGCAATAAATTTATTAAAATAAAAAAATGTATGATGCTAATTTTTGAATAAAACACATACCTACAAAGGTTTGATTTGCATTTTGAGGAAAAGCTTGATGGAGTTGAGAATCTATGTTAAGCAATCTTTCGCCAAGAAACTCATTTCATCAATTAATATGTATTTGATATGTGTTATTTCCTCTTGAAAACTTTTTAATCTTGTGCCTTCCAATTATTTGAATTCTCTTATTGGAATTCTTAATCTAGAATGTATAGTTGTTGCTCCTATATTGAATGTTGCAACTCCAGTTGGTGCAAGTAAAAGTAAGGGAGATTGATGTGGCATTGAAGCATTTTGAAGCACTTCACTTATGGCACCTATCATATATGATTTACTTGTTCATGTTGTCCCTTGAATTATCATTAACAATGGAGAATTATTTTGATTTTTGTGGTAGTGTGAAATGATAATGTTAATCGATTTTCCTTGTTTATTGCTGAGGTTTTCATAGCTAACAGATTGTGGTATATCATCATGAATTAGAATACAATTTTTTTCATAGTGGTAACAAAATTTATTGCTTCATTTGTGTATTGTTCACTTTGAAATCCATGAGACCAATTTTTTTGTTTATCTATATCTCTCTTTTCCAACATATTTATCTCTGAAATTTGCATAATTTGATCATGATGAAGTCTAGATATAATTTCCCATTCATGCTTTGTACTAGTTTGCTGGACAATGTCATTGTCTTCAATATCATAATCATTCATGTTCTCAATATTTTCATTAACTATAGTTCATTGCACATGCCATGCATTATCACTAAAGCTCTCCCAATTTGATACAATGGATTCATTGTTGTGACCAATATCTATTTGAATGTCACGAAACAGTTTGTAAAGTAGCAATTCTGAGAAGAAAAATTTAAACCATTTATCTGAGTCATGTGTAGGAATAGATTGAAATCTTGGAAACACTCTTACAATGGCTACTTCTTTTTTCTTTCATTCCATTTATTTTCTCCTTTTTTGTAGGATTATATATCCACAATTTTGATGCATCTATAAGTGACACATCTTCCATAGTAAGAGGTCTATTTTTATATGAATCAATGAAAGATGTTTTTTCTTCATTGTTGTTTTGATCAGTTACAAGTACATGTTTGAACACTTCAGTAGAAACATTTAGATTGACAAATTTTCTACTACTTTCCATCAATGGAAGCTCTAAGAGCATGCAATTTGTTTCATGAGCTCCAATATCCCTTTCTATAATTGTTTCAGCTAGGAGTTTTTTATGAGCTCTTTGTTGGAAATAGGATGCCATTTAATTGAAATCCTAAAACATTAGTTATTTCATGTATATCCTAAGTTACTGAAATGTGTTTATCAACACTAGGATTAAGAAGGAATTAATAATTGATGAAATAATCATGTTAATTGACATTTGTATGTTATTCTAAATGTTAGGAACATGTGGGGACACCTTGGGATGGGATCCTACAAAATAGGATCACATGGGCACACACATGGGATGTGACACTCACTTTTAATTTAGTTCAGTTGAAGTTCAGTTCAGTTCAGTTCAAGTTCAATTATCTTTAGTTAGTTTTAGTTGCATGTTAGTTGACTTCGGTTAACTTGAAATGCATGGCTAATAACTTGAGTTGCATGTGTCCAGATAACAGGAACTACCTTCAGTTAACAAGAGATGACCATTCTTGCATGAATGGTGTTGAGAAATGTTTCAGTTAACAAGAAATATCTTGGACCCACTTTGGGTGCCCAAGTTGGCTTCTTGGAATTAAATCCTTTGCATGCAGAGATATTTTTGAAGGCCTAGTTAAGTGGGGCCCTCTTTTGGGTGCCAACTTTGAGGATAAAGCCTTAATATATTTACAGGATGAAAACTAAGTTGTGACTTCAATTTGGTACACCCAAATGGAAGAGGCAGATGGTTTGACATTGGTTTTCACGGTACAACTCCACTTGCATGAAATAGGTGTACCTTTAAGGGTTAGGGCTTGAGAATTGTTTGTGTAACTCATTTGGAGTTTACAATGTTGGAGAAATTCTATATATCTCAAGCAAGTTGTAGAGAAAGTTTGTAAGTTTTATTTTCAGGTTGTGAAGAAGCTTGGTGAAGGCAAAAGAGGCATTCTCAAGCAAGAATTGAAGCTATTGTAATCTACTTCAAGATTGGAATAATAGATCAGTTCTTGGTGGAGTTTTTTATCCAAAAGGGTTTTCTCCACATTACATGCTTGTGAAATCTTTCTAATATCCTGTCTACTTCTATCAACTTCTACCTATATTCTACAAACAGTAAAAAGGATTAATCAGATAATCACCCACAAAGAATATGTAACAAAGGAAATACATATTTAGATCAGCAATATTAAAGTTTTACAAGGTATTAAGCTATTAAAACTCCTCAATTTTCAACACTCTTGCAGCTAAATCATTTACATTTTCCAAATTTGCAAGATGCATTAACATTTCTTGGTATGTTTCAGAACATTTCTCTACTTTAGCTGCATACTTTGCAATATATTTAATTACAGCATGTTTTGACAAAATAGGTTGCCAATCTATATTTGCTCTCCATGGTTGTAATATATAGCGATTTTGAAAGTTAAGTCTATCATCGTTCCTTGCAGGATTAAATTTTTTTCACCTATTTCTATATCTTTATATAATTTGGATCCTTCTAAATTTAATGGTCATGGAGTATTATACCTGTAAGGCATATAATTGATATTAAATTATATATATTTTGTAACAATTTTTTTGGATTTGATTACGTAATTTTTTTATGCATCAATGTTTCGGATCACACTCCGTGATCCATCATCAGGATTCATCTTGATGATGGATCACAGAGTGTGATCCGAAACGTTGATGCATAAAAATATTACGCAATCAAATCCAAAAATTTCGTTGCAAAATCATTATGGATCGTGGAAACTTGATATCTCAAATTATATATATTTATTACATTAGAAGAACACATGTTTATAACTTAATTAATAGTGCTTATTGAAATGTTTACTTGCAAACTATTCTTCCTGGTTTTTTTCGTAGGCATGCACCTTTGAGCTACAAATTGTATGTCTTTCTACAATGTTTGCAATTTCCTTATAGTCCTTATTGATACTTGAATCAACAATTTTTCTAGTGTTCTTAAGACATGGATGCAAACCAAAATTGTGGCATGCCTGTAGTATACATCTCAAACTATCAATTGGATATATTTTAGGGGAAGAAGAAACATATGTAATTTTATATTTTTGTATGGAAAAATGTTTAAACATACTTGTATATTTCTTTGATAGGTATCTTGTAAAGGATTCCATGTATGAACCATAAGGTCAAAATTTCTTTGAGCATTAGTTTGTTGTTCATCATCAAACCGATTAAGATTGTCCATGTACGTGTGTTGATCCCCTATACATTGCCACTCATATCTGCACCAATAGTCTATAACTTTCATTCTTTTTTCAAGTATTTCTTTTTTGAAATGAGAGTATCGTAAGTGTATATATTGTGCAACAATATGAGGATAGTCAATGGAATTTTGTTTGCGCCAAAGCTAAGCATTGTGTGGATTTTTTGGTGATGTACCTGGCATTAATGCATGTAGATTTGGCCAATATAAGTTAGCTGCACTCAATGTGGGGTGATCCCACAATACTGGTCTACAATTTTTGGCCAAACTGGGCACTAAAATAAATTTTTCTAACTAAATCTTCACTTTCGAGCACCTATAGCGGCTAAACCGTGAGGAATTTGAAGATGATGCAAACTAGTGGTTTGTGACATTTTGTCTGTAGATTCTAAATATATTTTTTTCAAATTTTTTGGAATCAGATTGGATTTCTTTTTCCATCTCATTCGAAAACTAGTTTTTTTCAGTAAACATCATTTTTAAGGAGTGATGCTCACCATATACAACATAACTTTTTTTCCATGACGAATAAAATTCTATTTTTTTTGAATTTAGATTTATAACTATGATATCTAGTGCTTCCAATTGGTTTCATAGTGTTTTATTGAATTTTTTTTCTTAATCAAGTTTTGGAGCCAAACCAATTACAATTCAAACATAGGTGGATTGTATACAACGTAATTTTTTTTGTATGTATAAATTTATTTATTTTTGGTTGGATCAAGGACTTCAATATCTGGTGCACTCATATTTTTCAATTTTTTTTTTATAATCTGCTATTTTTCCACATGTGCAGAACAAAAAGCTTGATTTTTGGTGGAAAACCTATGTTTAGTAAAACTATAAAAACAAATACATAATAAAACCAAAACATATTAAAATTATATTCACTAGATAGCTCGTTCTGAGGACTACGATCATCCAATTGGGTATGTGAATTCTCCTCCATTTTCATCCTTAACCTGAGCTTCAAAGGGCAAAATTTTGGAGTTTTTTGGTGCTAGAGGGTGAGAAGGTGGGAAAAGGGGGGTTCGCTCGAACCCCCTTACAAAAAATGTTTTCTTTGTGTTTTTTTGCGAGAATGGTGGGACCTTGCATTTAATGGGTTCGCTCGAACTAGGGTTCTAGCAAATTCTCTTTTGGTTTTCTCAAACCAAATAGTTTGTTCGAACCTCAAAAACCAATTTTTTTTGCATGGGGTCATTTTTTGCAACTTTTCCTTCCTCAGTCGAATTGTAAACCACTTTTGTGGGTTTACCTTGTGAAGAATATTGTAGGTGTGCCAATTTGATGGAGCATGTCTGTCAATTTTGCACAAAATTTTAACCAATATGATCTTGTACCTCGCAAAGTAGTTCCAAATCGCATTAATCTATTAGCTAAATGTGATTTTGGCATATTTTCCCTATGTTGACATAGCTCACTTATGGTGATGGGAATTTCATGTAAAATTATTTTGATAAATACTCCACTTGAATTTTGTGCATGATGTCTCATTATCATATTTGTCATATAATATCAGAATCGTAGATGTTTACCAAATCTATTATCCCTGCAAAAAATTAGGTGCTTACTAAATTCATGTAGATAGACTTTTCTGATTCATGGTTCTAACCAATCACATCTACCATCAAGAAATAATGTTGGAAAAACCATATCAAATAATCCTAATATATTATATTCATTTATTGGAGATCCATCAATTGTTGGCCAATCAATCAATGTTGTTTGATCTATATTTGGGTTATTAACCATGTTGAGAAGTTGTTGAGATGATTTAGTACTGTTGTCATTGATTTCAAAACCTTGGATCCAGAAGGTTGTGCTCTGAATGATGTATAGACTTGATTAATCCTATTGTATGCTATGATGTGTTGTGTGGAGATTATCCTTGATCCGGATATGACTGTATTCCTTTTTGGGGACATCTATTGAATTTAGTTGATGCAGTATAATGAAGAATAATACTTTGATGATGGCTACTATACTTAAAGCTTACTCTGGGTAACCTTGCTATCTGGAGCTTCATGTAGCATGTTACAAGTTTTTGTATGACAGATTGTGTTTCTCCAATTAGTACTGAAATTAATGTTGATCGAGATTTGGTTTTGGCTGTGGTGTTCCCATCAAATGAATGTTGATCGAGATTTGGTCTTGTAGACACGTAAAATATACATGCACCTGATTCTGATCCTATTAACATCGTTTTGTCTTGAATCATACTCTCAGCTTATCAACACCTTTCATCCCTTAATTAAATAAATCATTATTTATTTAATTAGGTCTTTCTCCTCTGGTGATTAAATTAATCAATTTAATTTAATTAATCATCTTTCTTTGTTCATTTAAATAATTCATTTTATTTAAATTAAATCTCTAAAGTCCTCTTATTAAATTGAATAAATTAAAACATTATTTAATTTAATCTAACATATTCCTCCTTCATTAAATAAATCCAAACCATTTATTTAATTAATCATTTCCTCTCAATTTGATTTAAATCAATTCATAAATTTAAGTCTAAATTGTCACATCTCCTAATTCCTCCTTAAATTAATCAAATCTTTGATTAAGTTAATCCCTATCACTAAAATCCTCTAGAGAATGCAACTTGCACAATAAATCAATTACTTTGATTTATTAAATTGCCTATTTTCTCTCAACAAAGCATCAAAAGGGAATATTCCCTCATTTGAATTCAAAAAGTCCAAGTGGACTTGGTCCTTCCAACAAGGCATTCAATGCCTCTTACATGTCCTTATGCATTGAGCCAAGTGACATTAAATCCATTTCTCTTTCCCTCTTACATGTCACATTCAAAATTTAAAATTGAATCCAATGGCATTTATCATGCACATTGACCAGAATGTGCTCATTCCTCCTCCATTCACATCTTGACAAGTGGCACTTGGCCATTGGATGTTGAATGATCCCACATTGCCTATTTTCTGTCATTCTTCCAATTTGAAATCTATAAATGAGAGACTCTTCCTCTCATTCTAACATCCACAATTTGAGTAGACTTACTATACTCAAATCCATCATCATCCACAATCATATGCAAAGTTACTCTCTTCACAATGAGAGCCAATTTTGCCCATTTCAATCAATCACTCACCACTTTTTAAGATTTGCAACAAGGCTATGCTCAAATCTCTTTGGAGATTTGACCATTTCTCCATCACATACCATTTCTACTTAGGAATTGGGAAAGGACCAATTGCAACACTCCATTGGCACCAATTCCCCCATAAGATCATTAATCTATTGGCTTAATTAGGATTTAGTTTAATTTCTTGTTTTATGTTCTTCGTTTTCCTAATTTTAGTTTGAATAGGTCAATTTCATGGGGAATCTCTCACTCTTGTATGCATTTTGATCTAACATCTAACCATGTTTGTTGTCTTTGTGCATTTTTAGCTTTCGGGGTTCACATTTTGGCGCTAGAAGGAGGGCATGAATCAAAAATTTCACTCACATTTTTAAAATTTTGCAGTTTCTAACGTTTCTTGTAGATATAGGCAAACTAGCCCGCGTGGCGCTATATCATGCTGCCTTCAGCTCCACGGCGCAATACTTCGCCACCTCCAGCACCGCGGCTCCATATTCACCCACGGTTGAATCCTCCAAACACCGCTGTGGATTCCCGCTTGTAAGTTTTTTAAAATTCCTAAGTCAACCGCGTAGGTCCTAACTCTACCGCCTTCACCACCGCAGCTCTTTTTTGTGCCACGCCTTCTCCAAACTCCACCGTGTCTCCTTTCCCACCTAAAAATTTCAAATTCTCAAACTAGGCCGCTTACAAACTGCACCGCGGGCCTCTATCGCACCATTTTTGCGCTCTCTGCCTCTGTAGAGTGCCGCCCAAAGTCATCCACGTGACTCCATATAGCGCCACCTTTCTTCCAAACTCCGCTACTTCTCCAAACTCCACCGCTTTTTCAAACTCTGCTGCGGGAAGACAATAAAATTTTAAATTGACATGTGCTTTCTAAATTTGGGATTTTTTAACTTTTAATCTAATTTCCTGTCTTTATTGCTCTCTGTCTTTCTGTTATTTTGCAGGTTGGAGAAAAGGAAGAAGTCATCATGATATCATATGCACCAAACCAAAATGTTTTTAAACACTAAAAGTGTTCTTTAACACTCTTTAAGAAATTTGTTAGAAAAATCTTTGACCTTAGGAAAACTAATTTTACTTTGGGTTTTAAAAAGAACAATCAAATTTTTCATGACACCATGCTTGTTTTGTAAAAAATGTTTTTAAACACTAAAAGTGTTATTTAACACTCTTTAAGAAAGTTGTTAAAAATCTTTGATCTTAGGACACTAAATTTTCATTGGGCTCTAAAAAGAACAAATCAATTTTTTTTTCAAAAGTTGCCAAGGGGCTAAAAAGAACTTTAGGCAAACACACTAGATTTTGTTTAAAAGGTAACAATTGAACAAGGCAAACTCACACTTCATTTGGTGCTTAAAAAGAAGTCATCATTTCTTTGAGGTTTAAAATGAACAAATGTTTTCCATATTTTGCAATCTTTTTTACAGGTTAATATCATTCAAAATGTGTATGCGCTTCTCTCGCGCTTCATTGTGATTTTGAGAATCAAAAACATTTTAGTGATATTAGGTTGTTAAAATGATTGCCTCCACATTTCAATTTGGGCACTTAAAATTGAACAAAACATGCGAGTGTGAGCACGACATATTGCGGAGGTTTTCCCCTTTGTTTTTCAACAAAGGTTGTGTAAACGACAGGATATGTTAGCTCGCTTTTGTTTATCTTAGAGGGCCTGCCTTGTGGGAAAAAGTAATCACCCAAGGGAACGACCCAACCGGGAACACGCTAAATCCAAGCGACTTCCAACTGGTATATAAGTGTGGATTCTTGAGGAAAGTTCAAGAATCACGAGGATTATTCTGACGAGATGGATAGCAATGGACTCTCGCCGATGTTGGATAATCCCCCATGAACATAATGCCCGAATTAGAACCCTTTGTTTAGAAAAAGGCCAAAACCTTGTCTATCTTGTTGGTACAAAAGGTCA
>CM021102.1:589222510-589298084 GCA_007115665.2 Sequoiadendron giganteum
AGTGTGATCCGAAACGTTGATGCATAAAAATATTACGCAATCAAATCCAAAAATTTCGTTGCAAAATCATTATGGATCGTGGAAACTTGATATCTCAAATTATATATATTTATTACATTAGAAGAACACATGTTTATAACTTAATTAATAGTGCTTATTGAAATGTTTACTTGCAAACTATTCTTCCTGGTTTTTTTCGTAGGCATGCACCTTTGAGCTACAAATTGTATGTCTTTCTACAATGTTTGCAATTTCCTTATAGTCCTTATTGATACTTGAATCAACAATTTTTCTAGTGTTCTTAAGACATGGATGCAAACCAAAATTGTGGCATGCCTGTAGTATACATCTCAAACTATCAATTGGATATATTTTAGGGGAAGAAGAAACATATGTAATTTTATATTTTTGTATGGAAAAATGTTTAAACATACTTGTATATTTCTTTGATAGGTATCTTGTAAAGGATTCCATGTATGAACCATAAGGTCAAAATTTCTTTGAGCATTAGTTTGTTGTTCATCATCAAACCGATTAAGATTGTCCATGTACGTGTGTTGATCCCCTATACATTGCCACTCATATCTGCACCAATAGTCTATAACTTTCATTCTTTTTTCAAGTATTTCTTTTTTGAAATGAGAGTATCGTAAGTGTATATATTGTGCAACAATATGAGGATAGTCAATGGAATTTTGTTTGCGCCAAAGCTAAGCATTGTGTGGATTTTTTGGTGATGTACCTGGCATTAATGCATGTAGATTTGGCCAATATAAGTTAGCTGCACTCAATGTGGGGTGATCCCACAATACTGGTCTACAATTTTTGGCCAAACTGGGCACTAAAATAAATTTTTCTAACTAAATCTTCACTTTCGAGCACCTATAGCGGCTAAACCGTGAGGAATTTGAAGATGATGCAAACTAGTGGTTTGTGACATTTTGTCTGTAGATTCTAAATATATTTTTTTCAAATTTTTTGGAATCAGATTGGATTTCTTTTTCCATCTCATTCGAAAACTAGTTTTTTTCAGTAAACATCATTTTTAAGGAGTGATGCTCACCATATACAACATAACTTTTTTTCCATGACGAATAAAATTCTATTTTTTTTGAATTTAGATTTATAACTATGATATCTAGTGCTTCCAATTGGTTTCATAGTGTTTTATTGAATTTTTTTTCTTAATCAAGTTTTGGAGCCAAACCAATTACAATTCAAACATAGGTGGATTGTATACAACGTAATTTTTTTTGTATGTATAAATTTATTTATTTTTGGTTGGATCAAGGACTTCAATATCTGGTGCACTCATATTTTTCAATTTTTTTTTTATAATCTGCTATTTTTCCACATGTGCAGAACAAAAAGCTTGATTTTTGGTGGAAAACCTATGTTTAGTAAAACTATAAAAACAAATACATAATAAAACCAAAACATATTAAAATTATATTCACTAGATAGCTCGTTCTGAGGACTACGATCATCCAATTGGGTATGTGAATTCTCCTCCATTTTCATCCTTAACCTGAGCTTCAAAGGGCAAAATTTTGGAGTTTTTTGGTGCTAGAGGGTGAGAAGGTGGGAAAAGGGGGGTTCGCTCGAACCCCCTTACAAAAAATGTTTTCTTTGTGTTTTTTTGCGAGAATGGTGGGACCTTGCATTTAATGGGTTCGCTCGAACTAGGGTTCTAGCAAATTCTCTTTTGGTTTTCTCAAACCAAATAGTTTGTTCGAACCTCAAAAACCAATTTTTTTTGCATGGGGTCATTTTTTGCAACTTTTCCTTCCTCAGTCGAATTGTAAACCACTTTTGTGGGTTTACCTTGTGAAGAATATTGTAGGTGTGCCAATTTGATGGAGCATGTCTGTCAATTTTGCACAAAATTTTAACCAATATGATCTTGTACCTCGCAAAGTAGTTCCAAATCGCATTAATCTATTAGCTAAATGTGATTTTGGCATATTTTCCCTATGTTGACATAGCTCACTTATGGTGATGGGAATTTCATGTAAAATTATTTTGATAAATACTCCACTTGAATTTTGTGCATGATGTCTCATTATCATATTTGTCATATAATATCAGAATCGTAGATGTTTACCAAATCTATTATCCCTGCAAAAAATTAGGTGCTTACTAAATTCATGTAGATAGACTTTTCTGATTCATGGTTCTAACCAATCACATCTACCATCAAGAAATAATGTTGGAAAAACCATATCAAATAATCCTAATATATTATATTCATTTATTGGAGATCCATCAATTGTTGGCCAATCAATCAATGTTGTTTGATCTATATTTGGGTTATTAACCATGTTGAGAAGTTGTTGAGATGATTTAGTACTGTTGTCATTGATTTCAAAACCTTGGATCCAGAAGGTTGTGCTCTGAATGATGTATAGACTTGATTAATCCTATTGTATGCTATGATGTGTTGTGTGGAGATTATCCTTGATCCGGATATGACTGTATTCCTTTTTGGGGACATCTATTGAATTTAGTTGATGCAGTATAATGAAGAATAATACTTTGATGATGGCTACTATACTTAAAGCTTACTCTGGGTAACCTTGCTATCTGGAGCTTCATGTAGCATGTTACAAGTTTTTGTATGACAGATTGTGTTTCTCCAATTAGTACTGAAATTAATGTTGATCGAGATTTGGTTTTGGCTGTGGTGTTCCCATCAAATGAATGTTGATCGAGATTTGGTCTTGTAGACACGTAAAATATACATGCACCTGATTCTGATCCTATTAACATCGTTTTGTCTTGAATCATACTCTCAGCTTATCAACACCTTTCATCCCTTAATTAAATAAATCATTATTTATTTAATTAGGTCTTTCTCCTCTGGTGATTAAATTAATCAATTTAATTTAATTAATCATGTTTCTTTGTTCATTTAAATAATTAATTTTATTTAAATTAAATCTCTAAAGTCCTCTTATTAAATTGAATAAATTAAAACATTATTTAATTTAATCTAACATATTCCTCCTTAGTTAAATAAATCAAAATCATTTATTTAATTAATCATTTCCTCTCAATTTGATTTAAATCAATTCATAAATTTAAGTCTAAATTGTCACATCTCCTAATTCCTCATTAAATTAATCAAATCTTTGATTAAGTTAATCTTTCTCACTAAAATCCTCTAGAGAATGCAACTTGCACAATAAATCAATTACTTTGATTTGTTTAATTCTCTATTTTCCCTCACAAAGCATCAAAAGGGAATATTCCCTCATTTTAATTCAAAAAGGCCAAGTGGACTTGGTCCTTCCAACAAGGCATTCAATGCCTCTTACATGTCCTTGTGCATTGAGCCAAGTGACATTAACTCCATTTCTCTTTCCCTCTTACATGTCACATTCAAATTTCAAATTTGAATTCAATGGCATTTATCATGCACATTGACCAAAATGTGCTCACTCCTCAACCATTCACATCTTGACAAGTGGCACTTGGACATTGGATGTTGAATGATCCCACGTTGCTTATTTTCACTCATTCTTCCAAATTTAAATCTATAAATGAGAGACTCTTCCTCTCATTCTAACATCCACAATTTGAGTAGACTTACTATACTCAAATCCATCATCATCCACAATTCACATGCAAAGTCTCTTCAATTGTGAACTAATTTTGCTCATTTCATCCAAGCATTCATCACATTTTCATATTTTCACCAAGGTTATGCTCAAATCTCTTTGGGAGATTTGACCATTTCCTCATCAATCTACATTGCAACATAGGAATTGGGAAAGGGCCAATTGCAACACTCCATTGGCACCAATTCCCCCATGCGATCATCAATCTATTGGCTAGATTAGGATTTACTTTCATGTTATTTGAGTTTGTTCTTCATTTCCTAATATTAGTTTAAATAGGTGGATTTTATGGGGAATCCTTCTTATTTGCATGCATTTTGATCTAACACTAACAATTTTTGTCATCTTTGTGCATTTTCAAGTTTAGGGGTTCACATTTTGGCGCTAGAAGGAGGGCTTGAATTGAAAAATTCAATCACGTTTTTAAAATTTCGCTGTTTCTAACATTTTCTTGCAGATACAGGCAAACTAGCCCGCGCTGCGCTATATCGCACTGCTTTCAGCTCCGCGATGCAATACTTCACCGCATCTAGCACTGCGACACCATATTCACCCGTGGTTGAATCCTCCAAACACCGCCGCGGATTCCCACTTGTCATTTTAAAAAAAAATTCCTAAGTCCACTGCGTAGGTCCTAACTCCGCCGCCTTCACCATTGCGGCTCTATATTGTGCCGCTCCTTCTCCAAACTCCACCGCGTCACCTTTCCCACCTAAAATTTCAAATTCTCAAACTAGGCCACTTCCAAACTACATTGCGGGCCTCTGTTGTGCCGCTTTTGCACTCTTTGCCTCTGCAGAGCGCCACCCAAAGTCACCGGCGTGGCGCTATATAGCGCCGCCTTTCTTCCAAACTCCGTCGCTTCTCCAAACTCCACTGCTTTTTCAAACTCCGTCGTGGGAAGATAGTAAAGTTTTAAATTGACATGTGCTTTCTAAATTTGGGATTTTTTAACCTTTAATCTGATTTCCTGTCTTTATTGCTCTCTGTTTTTTTGTCATTTTGCAGGTTGGAGCAAAGGAAGAAGTCATCATGATATCATGTGCACCAAACCAAAGTGTTTTTAAACACTAAAAGTGTTCTTTAACATATTTTAAGAAATTTGTTAGAAATCTTTGACCTTAGGAACACTAACTTTACTTTGGGTTTTAAAAAGAACAATCAAATTTTTCATGACACCATGCTTATTTTGTACAAAGTGTTTTTAAACACTAAAGTTTTCTTCAACACTCTTTAAAAAATTTGTTAAAAATCTTTGATCTTAGGACACTAAATTTCCATTGGGCTCTAAAAAGAACAATCAAATTTCCTTTCAAAAGTTGCCAAGGGGCTAAAAAGAACTTTAGGCAAACACACTAGATTTTGTTTAAAAGGTAACAATTGAACAAGGCAAACTCACACTTCATTTGGTGCTTAAAAAGAAGTCATCATTGCTTTGAGGTTTAAAATGAACAAATGTTTTCCATGTTTTGCAATCTTTTTTACTAGTTAATATCATTCAAAATGTGTATGCGCTTCTCTCGTGCTTCATTGTGATCTTGAGAATCAAAAATATTTTAGTGATATTAGGTTGTTAAAAAGATTGCCTCCACATTTCAATTTGGGCATTTTAAAATTGAACAAAACATGTGAGTGTGAGCACGACATATTGTAGAGGTTCTCCCCTTTGTTTTCCAACAAAGGTTGTGTGAACGACGGGATGTGTTAGCTCACTTTTGTTTATCTTAGAGGGCCTGCCTTGTGGCAAAAAATAATCACCCAAGGGAATGACCCAACCGGGAACACACTAAAGCCAAGCGACTTCCAACTGGTATATAATTGTGGATTCTTGAGGAAAGTTCAAGAATCACAAGGATTATTCTGACAAGATGGACATAAATGGACTCTCGCCGACATTGGATAATCCCCCACGAACGGAATGCTTGCATTAGAACCCTTTGTTTATAAAAAAGCCAAAACCTTGTCTATCTTGTTGGTGCAAAAGGTCACGTCCTTTGAAGCCGCCCCACATTATACATGTGGTCTTGTTGTAGAAATGGAAAGTATGCCATGGGAGATTCATGGGTACTAATGCTTGGCTGACCCGAGAAGTGTGTGTCGTGGAGTCCCAATGTGGTCAAGCATTTAGCCATTCACACAAGATATGCGCAACTGGATTTATCCAAGTGGAAACCCAACAAGATATTGCCTCATCATCCTAAGATTGTAAAAGTGCTTGAAAGAAAAGAACACATTGCTTGGTCCTCAAAACTTTTGCAAAACAATCATTCACAAAGATTTTTCAAATTTCAAACCCTTTAAGGAATCAAATACCTTTGATGAACTCAAGTGCTCATGCCTACCCTAGGGATTTCATCCTTAGAGGCTTCTAAGAATTTATATTCCATCTCAATTTTCTTACTAAAGTCAACATTAGATAACGTTTGCCTTGATTTCCTTGATTTCCACATAATGGACTTTGTGGGATGAAAGAAAATTAGGATATTGGACATTTAGTTTGAAAAGAATAATCAAGAAAGTGTTTGTGGTAAAAAGAACCAAACCTAAGAAAATTAAAAGACAATTGAACCACATATGTGCTTGGTCCCTTTTGAGTCATTTGGTTTCCATGCAGACATTGGTCTTTTGGTTTGAATTACTTCTAGGGAAAAACATGTTCTTCATCACCTTGGTCTTGTAAGTAAGTCCTCATAGGGTCATCTAGGATCAAAATCATCACTTCATCCATCCAAAAATCAATCAAACATCATTTCACCAACAACTTTTGGAGCTTTGAAAACATCTTTCATGCTAGACTTTTGGAAAATCAGCATCACCTTGTTTGACTTAACACGCCTAGTCAAATTATCAATCTTCTTGAACAAATTTGCCTCTAGGATAACGCAACTTCCTGAGGTCTACTAGTTCATGATCACTTTGATTGGCTTAACACACTTAGCCAATTAATTCTCTTATGTGAGTTTTCCCTAGGATAACACAACTTCCTAGGGTTTACAAATTCACCATCATCTTGTTTGGCTTAACACACCTAATCAAACTATCCTCAAAATCAAATCAAACCAATTCCTAAAATCTAGCATTGATCCAAAGTTCCAAAAAGTTCAAACATCCATATCACTCACCCTTTCATCTTTCATCTCATCATTGGTCCTAAACCCCTTAGAGGTCAACAAGGTCAAAACACAAGAGGAACATGGAATTTAAACTCGACTCATACATCATGAATAATTCGATTCAACCAAACTATCCAAATCTCACAATGCCAATTGATTATCAAAACTCACAGTCAAGCATGGCATCATTATCTCCTCCAAACTTCAATGATATGAATGCGAGTATGGCCAATCTAAAGTTTGGAACACCTTTCCGAATGATAGATTTAAATCCAAGTCCAAATCTGCAAATCTATCAACCAAACACTCAATGCATGAGTTTTCCAAACAACATTATCCCACCAAATCCATACATGCCAAAGAAAAGTTTTTCAAACATGACCATTTCAAATCCACACTTGGTAAACTTTGGTGTAGACATGTTTGCAAATCCCATTAATGTTGTTCAAAATCCAAGCAATATGTTGACAAATCTAGGTATTGATCCAAGTGAAGGTAACACCATGCAAAATCAAAGTTACCTAAATCAAGGCAATATGATTCTCAACCACAACAATGTTCAATGTCAACCTATAATTCCAAATCAAAACATCATACCAAATCATCCCTTTTTGCCATCAATATCGCAACAACAAATGACAACCATCCAAGCAACCCCAACGGTTAACACATTTACCATTTCTCAAGTGTCTCAAGGACCAAGAATCTCAACTGCACCATTCACCACTCAAACCTTGGCAATCAATGAGACCGTTCCACTCACCCCAACAATCAAAACCATTCCCAATCCACCACCACCGCCGCCGCTGCCAAAACACAACACGACCAATTCATTCTCCATCATGTTGCAAGCTGCCCGCCAAAAGGCACTCCAAAACCAACAAGCTACACAACTGGCTGCTCAGCAAGCACAAGTGGCTCAAGTAGCCCAACAAGCTCAAGCCCAACACCAAGCTCGACAAATGCAAACACAATTGCGAACACTATTGCAGGAAATCCATGAACAAGTCCATCAAAAAGTAGCACAACAAGGAGCTCAACAAAAAGATTTGTTGGCACAACAACAGCTAGACCAACAACAAGCTTTGTTGGCACAATAGAAAAAAGACCAACAACAAGAATTGTTGGCACAACAAATGCAGACATATCAGCAAACCTTACTCACACAACAGAGCTTGCAACAGATTCCCACCATAATTGTTGAAAACAATGATTAAGATCTATCCATCAATGAACACTTTGAACATGTTTCCACCTCATTTGATGATCAAATCAACATACATCAAGAGCCATTTTTTAGTTATGATCAAGACCCCTCCTACAAAGATCTATTTCAAGGAGTGTTGATGTTATTTGATCCTATTGACATAAGCTGCGATCCATCCACCAATGATCATATCGAAAATATCTCTACATCGCCTTATGAGTTAGAGGACATATCTCAAGAATGTATTCCAAAGCATGATCAAAATCTTCCATCAAAGTCTAGCAATGTCCCTTCCAATGACATATTGACATCCCTCGACCACATGATTACGGATAGTGAAGGAATCCTCAAAGATCAAAAGCATATTGAGCCACTTTCCATGCCTAAGAACGATGTCCAAGAACCCACTATAAGCAATCCATCCTTTGAAATTGACCCATGTCAAGAACTTGATCCAAAGCATGTTGAAAATAGTTCTAAAATCACTCAAGATCAAGAATTCGTATCTCCAAGATACTACAATGATCTAATGGGCACTCTCCTATCTATACAAGATGCCACAAATGATGATCAAACCCATATAGCACATATTCCTCCATCTACCCACAAGATGCTTTCTTTGGATGGACATGTAGATGATCTTCATTCAAAACAAGAGTCTCAAACTCTTGACATCATTACCAAGGTACAAGAGTCTCCTACTCTTAAAATTTGTACACAAGATCAAGATGTGGAAAAAATTGGAGACATAGCAGAAACAAATCATGAAAAAGGATTCTATAGAAGTTGTGAATCAGAAACATCCTATGGACAACTATCCGAAAAATAACATGAAGAAGGCTTCTACATAAGTTGTGAATCAAAAACATCTTGTGAAGTGAGTCATGAGGAAGAATTTTGTGTGGACAGTGAAGCATCAACACTTCTTAAAGAAGCACTACAATCTAATATCTCACAAGATCAAGCTAAAGATATCAATCAGACATTCATCCCACTTATGGAAGATCCTATCACTTATAAACTTGGATCACTCACTTTTGTAAGGGAAAACTATGTCATCATTGAAAGAGTTGTCACCTTTGAAGATCCACCACAAAGAAAAAAAGGAGTAGCGCCTTGTCTCCAAGATAGATCATATCCCATTGCAAACAAATTTTTTGAGCAGATGAATTATCAAGGCAGAGGATTAGGCCTACATGAACAAGGTATCCTAGAACTAGTGCATATTTTTGGCAATCCTAAGCGTCAAGGCCTTGGTTATTCAACAATCAAGGGATCTCAACATATCAATGATACTTCCACAAAACTGGGGGCAACTTCATCTTGAGCAACCGTCAACATAGGGAGCATGAAGGATCCTTATGATGAAACCGATGCCAATACTACAACCCGCCATGTCATGAATCCTCATCCACCCATCACCCCATCCACAAATTGGGACCAACGTCAAAAGAAAGACTTGAATCGAAGCATGAAAAATGTCATCGAAGAAAAAGAAGCTAAGAAGCACGAAGGACAAATCAAATACAAGTGGATACCAAAGAATACAAATCCCTCTCAAACTCCATTAGTCAAAGAAACTATGGGGAAAAATCAAAAAGGGAAAAATATCCATCAAATATGTTTACAAAGGAAAACACATGCTTCTCAAGTGACATACAAAGTGTATCAAGCAGTTGGTCCTAATTCCATGCACACTTCCGTATCCACCCATCATTGCTCATCTGCCCAAGTTTGGAGAGTCAAAGGTTCCAAACTGTCAACCAATCCATCTTTTACTCCTAAACACACTCCATCCATGCCTCCATGCATAATATCCAATTATTTCATTAACCATGTGTTGGCAACGACCCTTCATCATAAGGATTTAAAAGGCACTCTATCACGATGTGCGCACAAAGACAAAGTTAACTTCGGTATCAGCAAAACAGATCAAGAATCTCAAAAGTTGCATTCAAGTGCACATATCTTGGTAAGGAAACTTCTTCAAGCAGGATACCGATGGAATGTTATGATAGAAGCATCTACATCAGCACCACTAGGTGGTTCAACATCGGCTTAAAATCTCTCAGAAAATACAAAAAATAAATAAAATCAAAATACAAAAATTGAAAAAAATAAAAAAAGGATTGAAAATAGTAAAGAGAAAAATCGTCCTCTAGAAAAAACCGCTTCGGTGGCGCTTTGGATAGGTACCATGATGAAAACCTGGCAAACAGGCATCATGTGTAGAATCGAGCATCTATGTGTGCCAGTTCAGAAGAAAGCATCTTATCGCATCCATAATAAAACCAACATAAATCCGTTCATCCAAGAACCATTTATCCAACCCATTTCCATCTATCTACCTTATCTAGTTCTTGATGAAGGTTTCGTGCACACTTTACACTTGTTTGTGGTAAACATTTTGACATGGGTCATTTTCATTGATCCTATCCAATCCAAACGTTATTTGAGCCTTGAAGTATTATTTGAATGAGAATTCCTCTATTTGAACACCCTTATCTTATCACAAGATAATCCATATTTGTTTGTCCAAGAATCCACCCATAGCCTTCCACACATTGCTAGACACTGGGGGCAGATATTTGCATCTTGCTTCCAGAACAAATCTTGATATATATCATCCAACTTATGTGGTGATCCGAACATTGGCAAACATGAAAGCAAATTGGTTAGATCATTTGAGAGCACAAATCCAAATCACTAGCCCATGGCATATTTTGACAGCAAGAAGATGTTCCTTATCAAGTTTTATCTTTCATCGAACATCAATCCAAACAATCAATATCGGTTGCATCTAATGTATACTTCAATGTCACATCAAATCATCAAAAATTTTTTTCTCCAAACCAAGCTTCATCAATCTTGATCAATTGAATCCAATCCTTGTTTGACTTAACACACTTAGTCAAACTATCATCTTGTGCACGAGTTTACTCTAGGATAACACAACTTCCTTGGGTTTACAAGTCCATTATCATCTTGTTTGGCTTAACACACTTAGCCAAATTATCAAATCCATAATCACCTCGTTTGACTTAACACACTTAGTCAAACCATCCTCTTTTGTACAAGTTTACTCTAGGATAACACAACTTCCTAGATTTTACAAGTGCATTATCACTTTTTTTTGACTTAACACACTTAGTCAATCTATCAATCCATCAACCCGATTGATCAACACGAAGCTTGGTTTTCAACAAAATCCCAAAACAGGGCACTGATATCATCACATATCCATATCCAAATCATCAAATTCATCAAAAAGCCAAAAACATTCAAAAAATTCCATCAAAAATCCAAAAACATGTCGAAATATCATAAAATCTTCAAAAATTTCATCATTGAGTCTTGTCAATCTTCCACCTTGTCAAACTACGTCGTCTTTGAGCTTGAACGTAGGCAAGGTTGATCTTTGATCATCCCCCGAGACATTTAGGTCAGTCCTTAAGTGTCCGTCGTAATGGCAATCCATTTGCTCATTTATCTTTTCATTAAGTCAAGTTTGTCATCAGTTGAACTACGTGGTCTCTGTGTGTATAACATAGGCAAGGTTAATCTATGGATCAGCTCCTAAGACCCCTAGGATAGGTCTTTAAGTTAGTCTATTCGTCACAAATCTTGAAAATACCAAAAACATTTGTAAAACATCTCAAAAATTCCAAAAACAGCCTCAAAACATTTGAAAAAACCAAAATGGTGCATCCATTTCATCTCGCTTTCACCCGTGATTATCATCACTCATAATAAAATCAATCATCACCTTCACCCTTTGGTGATTCAGTTAGAAGCAAGTCTAGCAGGTTTAAAAGTGAACACTCTAATCATCAGAGTCTTGAAGGTCTAAGTCAGTAAGCAAGCAAGTTGGTCAACTCGGAGTATCAATAGCTTATCACCCAAATCAGTCTCACCAAAACCCTAATCACTACATGTCCTAGGATGAAGCTTTCCTGCGATGGACATAAGCATTAGGTACCCCCCCAGTAGTTTAGCCTTGGCTAGCGGTATGAAGAACATTAGCTTGTTTGTTTGCTTTTTCTTGGTCTTTGTTTACTTATCTTATGTTGCACTCATTCCTAGGACCTCTCGATGATGCCTAAACAAAACAGGTTTAGAGAGAAAGGAATGGGGCAATGATCATTATCCTTTTTATCTGCTGTGCTTGTCGGATATTCTTGTAAAATAACTTGGCGAATACTTTCTTTGTTAGGTCTGTCCTAGCAAGGTTTCCGTATGTCAAGTGTGAACAAGAATATTCCTATCTGATTGACGAGTCAAAGTCCATCACACTAGGTACAACACCATCCTAGTCCTTTATACCTTGATGCATCGTACCTATGTGTGTTATCAAACCTAATGTAATTGACCCTTTGAAAATCCCAACTCCTAGCAATGCAAATCATCATCATCATCGGTAATAATGTGAAAATGTGTGGATCCTCCTTCCATCCATCTTATTCTCCTTATTCTTCTATCTTTACTAACATTTCTATTTAAAATTGGTGTGTTGTATCACAATATATACGAGGCTACCCATGGCTGATGATTGTCTATACATCATAGAATTATCTTTCATCCTCTGATCAATAAAACCACTCCTCTCGCATTTTATCGTGATCTCGATCGAAAAATTGAACATTTTTGCTTGATCTCTCAAGGGGGCAGTATACCAGCATAATCCTTTCGCTGGGGCAATAGTGGGGCATCTAAAAAATTGAGAAAATTTTGAACTTTGATCACAACAGTTTATTCTTTGAACCAATGCAACAAGTACATTGCTTCAAAGAGGGGCGAAATGTAGACATGTAAAATATACATGCACTTGATTCTGATCCTACTAACATCGTTTCGTCTTGAATCATACTCTCAGCTTATCAAGACCTTTCATCCCTTAATTAAATAAATCATTATTTATTTAATTAGGTCTTTCTCCTCTGGTGATTAAATTAATCAATTTAATTTAATTAATCATCTTTCTTTGTTCATTTAAATAATTCATTTTATTTAAATTAAATCTCTAAAGTCCTCTTATTAAATTGAATAAATTAAAACATTATTTAATTTAATCTAACATATTCCTCCTTAGTTAAATAAATCAAAATCATTTATTTAATTAATCATTTCCTCTCAATTTGATTTAAATCAATTCATAAATTTAAGTCTAAATTGTCACATCTCCTAATTCCTCATTAAATTAATCAAATCTTTGATTAAGTTAATCCCTATCACTAAAATCTTCTAGAGAATGCAACTTGCACAATAAATCAATTACTTTGATTTATTAAATTGCCTATTTTCTCTCAACAAAGCATCAAAAGGGAATATTCCCTCATTTGAATTCAAAAAGTCCAAGTGGACTTGGTCCTTCCAACAAGGCATTCAATGCCTCTTACATGTCCTTGTGCATTGAGCCAAGTGACATTAAATCCATTTTCATTTCCCTCTTACATGTCACATTCAAAATTCAAATTTTAATCCAATGGCATTTATCATGCACATTGACCAAAATGTGCTCATTCCTCCTCCATTCACATCTTGACAAGTGGCACTTGGCCATTGGATGTTGAATAATCCCACATTGCCTATTTTCTGTCATTCTTCCAATTTGAAATCTATAAATGAGAGACTCTTCCTCTCATTCTAACATCCACAATTTGAGTAGACTTACTATACTCAAATCCATCATCATCCACAATCATATGCAAAGTTACTCTCTTCACAATGAGAGCCAATTTTGCCCATTTCAATCAATCACTCACCACTTTTTAAGATTTGCAACAAGGCTATGCTCAAATCTCTTTGGAGATTTGACCATTTCTCCATCACATACCATTTCTACTTAGGAATTGGGAAAGGGCCAATTGCAACACTCCATTGGCACCAATTCCCCCATAAGATCATCAATCTATTGGCTTAATTAGAATTTAGTTTAATTTCTTGTTTTATGTTCTTCATTTTCCTAATTTTAGTTTGAATAGGTGGATTTCATGGGGAATCTCTCACTCTTGTATGCATTTTGATCTAACATCTAACCATGTTTGTTGTCTTTGTGCATTTGCAGCTTTAGGGGTTCACAGGTCTTGGTTGTGGCATTTCTATCAATTGATGTTAATCAAGTTTTGGTCTTGTTTGTGGCATCCTCATCGGCTCCAGAATATATTTCATGTATTTCAAATTATGATATCTTATGTATGACCTATTCTTGGTCCCTTGGTAATGTGGTAAGAAGATATTTATGTGTGACCTATCTCTTGGGTTTGGTGTTAGCATGCAAGGTCTTATTAAATATTTCAAGCTTGTTATTCATGTCAACATGTTTTGTGGTGATCTAAATTCAAATGGTGTTTAGCCAACGTAGAAGACTATGAAGATATTATGTGGCCAACTTAATTTAGTTCTACGGGCATACATGCATATATAGAGAGAACATATTTTTGATTGAATACCTAGATGAATGGAAGCAGTATGATGTGTGCAAATAGATAGAAGATTGAAAAGGAAGGAGTAATCCATTTTGGTAAAAAGTTGTGCGAAGTTTATGGATGGAACGTGTGCAAAAGATTCTTGATCGGATTTGTTGCGTATAGAAATTGTGCTCTTAACCGAAAATGTTCAACAATTGGTATCAGAGCTTGGTCCCTTGTAGATAGAGCTTAACCACTTGAGGGAGATCTTGGTAATTTGAATAGATGGTGGAAGATTATTACTTTGAGGAAGAAACAAATTCAATATTGAGTGATATGGAAAGTACAAAATCTGAGAATGAAGAGTTGAAAGAAAATATTAAGGAGGCTAATGCTTGCATCTCAAAGCTAAGGGAGCAAATCCAAAAATTCAAAGCAAGACAAAGAGAGGTCAACGAGGAATTAAAGGAGTCAAAGGAAAGTATTGAGAATTTAAATCTACGGTTGAATGAATTCAAAAAGACTGAAGAAGATCTCAAAGAAACCATCAAATAAAAAATGGAAGAATGGAAGAAGACTAAATAAAGGTTCAAAGATACCATCAAACAAAAATCATAAGAAAATGAGAAGTTAGATCAAGAATCAAGAAGGATGAAGACAGAAGCAAGAGTATGTGAAAGTAGCATGATTTTGGATCAACTTATGTCCCTACATAAATGTCACAAGGATAAAGGAGGACTTGGATTCACCAGTGAAAGCTCAAATTAGAACACTAAGTGTGAAGACAATGCAGTTGAGGCTAAAGTGAGATTAGTTGTAACAAGCAAGGTTTGTAACTCTAATGCATCTACAAAAAGAGTTTTGATCAGGGAACCAAATGCTCAAAGGTACTTATCATTCAATGGTCACTGTTTTCTATGCAAAAAGTTTGGACACAAGGATGTAGAATGTAGAAGTAGGAAGGAACCGAATATTCAATTCTTTAATTGTCACAAGTTTGGTCACAAGGCAAGTCAATGCAGAAATGAACTATCTAATCCGGCAAGAAGGAATGGAATGAACAATCTCTTTCATGGTTATTGATATTTATGCTATGGTTATGGTCACAAAGCTAATCAATACAGACCTAGGGTTCACTTAGCTAAGTCAAGAAAAAGATGTTACAAGTGTAGTCAACCTAGACATTATGCTAGCACATGCATATATGTTGCTCCAAAAAAGTTTGAAGAAAAAAGGAAAGTTGCAGAGTCAAATGAATCTAAGAAGAAGATGGTCACAATTTGGAGGAAAAAGGAAAAAAGTGTGGAGAACACTTCCGTGGTATCGAATCCCAGTACATGCCCTATCGATAACTGAACCAATCTACCTCAGCTTAGGGGGAGTTTTGCAATGCATATCCTATCAGTCCCCCCTCTCTAAAGGAATATTAATGTGATTTTTAACATGATTAAGTCTGAACAGGTTGATGATATATGGTGAAGCTTGATCCAGCTAATTGAAAAGTGAAGTACAATTGCTAGCATCATCAATGTACAATTTTTGCGATAAAATCATTATGAGTAATTAAGGATAAAAGGTAGAGCTTTCAAAATCATTTCTCACTATTTGAAAAAGAGAAGAAGAAGTTTTGCAGAGCGATAAAAGTTTGAAGAAGGTAAGCATGACTATGGAATCTGTTGATAGCGAATCATGTGGTGGTATTCCATTGAGGTTGAAGAGAGTAGAGTTGGATGAGTTTGATCATCAGAAGATGAAAGAAATGGAGCTAGGGTTGAAGACAGATGAGTTGCAGAATGTAAGTACTCTGGGTATGGATTTATGGAGAGAATTTCCCTGGTTTGCAAAAAAAGAATCTATCTTGTTCCTATTGAGTCGATTCAAGGATGGAAGCATTGTTTTTGACAAATCCTCTCCGATCACAAAGGAAGCTATAGAAGCTATTATTGATTTGTGTAGTATTGGTGACCTCCCTAGGAAGAAAATGATGAAATATAGAGATGTGGAGGAACTTATTGGTATCGACAAAGACCCCCAAGCTCTACTGATAAACACCATTGTCTGTTGCTTACGACACCTCTTATAAAATATATTTTACAAATCATGAAGGTTCTACTTCAGCTATTGTTGTATATCTTGCACACATGATGGTGAAGGAAAAAAAGCAGTTTGATTTGTGTAGCCTAGTAATGGAAAACCTAACTGAGAATGTTAGAATGTCTTTGGTTGAGATTTATCCTTTCTATTTTGGGTCTCTGTTCATATGTTTGGTATTTTACTTTATGAGTTAGTTACCGGTAAAAGAGAATGTTAAGTGGAAGTTTGGTATCCCTGTCGAAAATCGAGTTTACAGGTATTTGGAATCTATGGAGGATAAAGCAAGCACATGCAAAGTATATTTCTCATCCTTGTAGATGGATCTGTTCTTTGGTGTGATAGTGTCTAGTGCAATGCTCAACAGTCAGTTTGAGGAGGGTTCTTCCTCCAGTAAGAATGAATTGGAAGTTGTTATTGGTGGTTCCCCTCCAAAACCTAAAAAGAGGAAAGTTAACATAGAAGATGTCATCACTATCTTAGAAGAGAAGGAGAAGGAAGAAGAGTCTCTTCCTGGATCTGGCTCTTTCAATCTAGATGATATTCAGTCAGTGTTAGATGAAGGTGATATGAAGAAGGTTGGTGAAATGTGGTGTGTCTTCCCTTCGGTAGATAGGATTAAAATTGATGATGCTTTGGTTGATTATCTTCTCAAGAAGGGTGTTGCTATTTTAGATGTTTTTGACTCATTACCGAATAATCTAGTAGAAGTTGTTGAAGAAAGAATGTTGTTGGAAGGACCTGAAGGACATAAATTCGAAGCTATGGTTGAGAGAAGATGTGTCAAAGCTAAACAAATGTTATCTGAACATATTGGTGAGACAAGAGAATGCATTAAGGAGATGTATAAGATCTACAAGTATTGTCTCTAGTGGCCTATAGTTGATAATTTTAGAAGCATAATTGAAGCCATTGAATCTGAGATTAATAGTATTGTAAAGAGTTTTGATTTCTTCAAAGACAAAGATGGAAAACAAAGAATAAGAGTTGGTGAGCTATAAGCGGAATTGTTGATTGTTCAAAGATAGAGGGAAGACTTGGTTGAGGTCTGGTTAGATCATCTCTCTTGGATACTCTTTGATGCAAAATATTGTGAACGATAGTGCCTATCTCCAAACTGGTCATCCTCATTTACGTTGTTGACTTTGTTGGACAGTATGAGTGCCAGGTTGGATTCTTCAGTGCTAGCTTGGAAGAGGATTCTTCCAACTGTGAGAGAAAGGTACAAGAATATTTTTCATGTGAAAAGTGTTATTTTTACTTGAGTTTCTAAATGTTAAAATTTTGGCTCTTTGCCTTTGATGGCAAAAAGGGGGAGAAAAATGAAAAGAAAAACAAAAACAAAAAAAAGAATTGAATTGTTGAACAAAGGGGGAGTTTTGAAGTTTTGTGTTATTGAGTTTTTGATGTTTTGCCATCAATGCCAAAGGGGGAGATTGTTGAGATGATTTAGCATTGTTTTCATTGATGTCAAAACCTTGGATCCAAAAATTTGTTCTCTAGATGATGTATAAACTTGATCTATCCTATCATATGCTATGATGTTGTATTGTGTGGAGATTATCCTTGATCTGGATATGGAATTATTCCTTTTTGGGGAAATCTCTTGAATTCAGTTGATGTAGTATAATGAAGACTAATCCTTTGATGATGGTTGTTGTACTTAAAGCTTAGTCCAGGTAACCTTGCTATCTGGAACTTCATGTAGCATGTTACAAGTTTTTGTATGACAAATTTTGTTTCTCTTGTTGGTACTAAAATTAATATTGATCAATATTTGGTCTTGGTTGTGGCGTTCCCATTAAATGAATGTTGATCGAGATTTGGTCTCGGTTGTGGATTTCCTATCAATTGATGTTAATCAATTTTTGGTCTTGGTTGTGGCATCCTCATTGAATCCAGAATATATTTCATGTATTTAAAAGTATGTTATCTTATGTATGACCTATTCTTGGTCCCTTGGTAACATGGTAAGAAGATCTTTATGTGTGGCCTATCTTTAGGGTTGGGTGCTAGCATGGAAGTGCTTATTGAATATTTCAAGCTTGGTCTTCATGCTGACATGTTTTGTGGTGATCTAAATTCAAATGGTGTTTGGCCAACTTAGAAGACTATGAAGATATTATGTGGCTAACTTAATTTGGTTCTACGGGCATACATGCATATATATAAAGAACATATTTTCGATTGAAGACATAGATGAATGGAAGCAATATGATGTGTGCGAACAAATAGAAGAGCGTGAAGGAAGGAGTAATCTGTTTTGGCAGAAATTTGTGTGAAGGTTGTGGAAGGAAGGTGTGCAGAACATTCTGAACCTGATCTGTTGTGGACAAAAATTATGCTCTTAACTGGAACTGAACTCATGCATATGTAGATGTAACTTCATCAGTTCACTTTTGTTAGTGAAACTATTTTTAATTTTTTTTTTGTATCAGGCAATGAACCCACTGGTAGTGATCCACCTAATAGTGAGCCACCCTGCAATGAGCAACTTGGTAGTGAGCCTTTGTAAAAATCACCTTAATTGGTGTCACCTTAATTGGTATTTTATAATTGAGAATTAGCATTCTCCGTGGTTTTTCCCATCTTGGGTTTCCATGTAATTTTTGGTGTTCATGGTATTGTTTAGTGCTTGCATGTTCATGTTTGTTTTAATTAATATATGAATGGTCTATGATTGCTCCAGATTAAGTAAAGAAAGAAAATAGTTTTGGGATAACCGATTCACCCTCCCTCTTAGTTATCCAGATTGTTCAACAAACCCATGTGTGGATTATATCCATTTCTCTTTATACATTAGGTGATATTGAAGCCATTGTTGTAGTGTGATCAAGAATATTACTTTCATCACTTTCCATAATCGGTCCAACAATAACAATTTTATTTGTATCAAAATGAAATTCCATATGCAATATTCTAAGATGGTCAAAAATATTTTCATAAGAGTTTATTGATACTTCATCAAGAGAATTTGCATCAATTTTCACATAAGAGTAGAAATTTTCATGCATGATTTTATATTTGAGTGCTTTATAGACATAGTCTTTGTTCATTGTAAAGTGATAATTTGTGCCACGTTGATCTTTTCTTCGAACTATAATGATTAGAAGATCTTTAATGGAATGTGGCAATTTTTTTGCTATATTTTTAACAGTTCGTGGAAAGCTTATTGTGTGTCCTTTATATTTATATTTCCCTCCTCTTACATGTGTAACTTGTAATATTGGACAAACACGTGCAATCAACATTTCTTCTACTTAAGTGAGTTTTTTTAGTTCTATTTGTTGATTTAAGGTAGCTTCGGTTAGATATAAATGATGATTGCATTTATGCATCATCATCATTTATATGTAATCGAAATTGCTTATTAAATATATAACTTCTAAAAGTAAGTGATTCGAATTTCTGAGCATGAATAAAATTTGAATTATAAATGATGATCGAACTTCATATACTCTAAATGTTGTTTGATAAATGCATGCATGTGTTTGATGTTAGCCACCAATTATTATCAGCTGACTAAAGGAAACCCACGCACTCAAGGGACACATCCTCTCATAGGGTGCATCTCTCCTTGAAGGCATGTCTCCTCCTACAGGTATAAAGCATGATTACAATCTTCTATTGTAGACATTGAAATTGATAGATGTTCTACAATCAGAAGATTTGAAACAAAGACTTTAGAAATCTGACTTAGAATTCATTCAAGTAAATTAAGATCTAGGATTTACTTATTCTCCCTTAGAATATAATTTGATTAGATTTGATTAAATTTAACATGGTATCAGAGCCACGTTGAGAAAATCCGAATCAAATTAAATAATTAGATTATTTAGGAAAATCGTATTTTTTAAAGAAATCAAATTCACATTACATTCTTCATAATGTCAGGTGTGATCAAATTTGAAGACCATCTTGAAGGTGCAAACAAATTCACATCATGAAAATTCAGAATCATGATGATTCTAAAAGAAAATAAGCTAGACTCATTTGTGAAAGAAAATAAGCTAGACTCATTTGTGAAAGAAAACAAGAGAGAACCAGAGGATGATCCTGAGAAAACTCAGTGGATTGAGAACAATGAGAAAGCCATGAAAATATTAGTAGATGCAGTTAGGGACCATATAGTACCTATTTTGTCAAAACATGAGACTGCATATCTAATGTTCAAATCCCTTGAGAGCACCTTTGAAATAAACAACACTAGTAGGAATCTTGCATTAAAAAGACAACTCAACAATGTTCAAATAAACAAAGGAGAAACTATTAATTCATACTTCATGAGAATCATTGAACTAAGAAATCAATTATCAACAATTGGATACCAAATTCATATCAAGGAGTTAACACTAATAGCTCTAGGAGGCATACCAAACTCATGGGAGTCATTTGTTTAAGGAATAAGTGCGAGATCTAAACTCCATAAATTTGATAGGCTAAGAACTAACTGCTTACAAGAGAAACAAGACTCTCAACAAAAGAAAACAAACAGAAACCCATAGATGAGGATATTCATGTGCTCAACACAACATCTAATAAAAGGAGTAAGAAGAATTCTTACGGGAAAGGATCATTCAAGAGAAAGATAAATTCCTATGGAAAAGGATCATTCAAGAAGAGGAAAGACATTTCTCAAATACAATGTTTCAGATGTGATCAATATGGGCACTATGCAATGACGTGCCCTAATAGAACAAAACAGCAAGCATATTTTGCTAAAGTAGGAAAATAAAATTTAGACCATGAATCTGAGAAATTTGTGTTCTATTCAGCCTTATCAAGTCAAGTATCTAACAATATCAACAATTGGGTAATTGATAGTAGTTCTTCAAGGCACATCATAGGGTTTAGAGAACACCTAGACACTATGACTGAAGAGACTGATGAAGAAGTAACTATTGGGCATGATTCTGCACATCTTGTAAAAGGGGTTGGAACTTGCTCCATCAAATTGAAATCTGGTCTCTCCCTTCAACTCACTAGATTTTTATTCGTACGTAGAATAAAGAGGAATCTAATATCCATCTCTGCTCTTGAAGACAATGGATATAGGGTTACCTTTATGGATGGAAAAGTTCTGGCATGGCCTAAGAACTCAACTATAAAGAAAGCTCAAACCATAGGTATAAGACAAGGTTATCTTTACAAACTGTGCACTGAAGTCAAGCAAGCCCTTACCCTTGATACATATGATTCAAATGAAATTTGGAATAGAAGATTAGGACACCTTCATTTCCGTGCCCTACCCTCTATGAAAAAACTAGTAACATGATTGCCTAAATTAAAACAAACTCATGAAGGAGCTTGTAAAGGGTGTGCCCTAGGAAAGAATACAAAGGGATCCTTCCATAATAGTTTGAGTAAAACCAAAGAAGTGTTAGAACTGGTTCACTCTTATTTATGTGGACCTATGTTTGTACCCTCCATGGCAGGCTTCCTATATTATTTAATATTTATAGATGACTACTGTAGGAAGACCTAGATTTATTTTCTTAAGTGTAAAGAGTCAATGGAAATCCTTAAAAGGTTTAAGGAGTTCAAAGCTCACATTGAAAATTTCTTCGAGAAGAAAATCAAAATTCTTAGGACAAACAATGGGAAGGAATACACCTCTGAAATCTTTAAGGAATTTTGCATAAATGTTGGGATTAAGAGGGAGTTTACAGTAGCCTACAACCCTCAACAAAATGGTGTTGTTGAAAGGAAAAATAGAACTATTATAGAAGTTGCAAAAGCAATGTTGTTTGACCAGAACATAGAAACCTCATTTTGGGTAGAAGCCTCTAGGATTGTTGTTTACATCCAAAATAGGTGTCCACATTCCCATCTAGACAACAAGACTCCTGAAGAAGCTTTCACGGGTATAAAACCTGACATTATTCACTTAAGGATTTTTGGCTGCCCAGTCTACATTCATGTACCTAAAGAAAAGAGATTCAAACTAGAACCTTCTGGAAAGAAAGGGGTATTTGTGGGATATAGTGAAACCTCAAAATCCTACAGGATATTCATACCTAGGTAGAAACAAATTGAACTAAGAAGAGATGTCATCTTTGAAGAAAACCTTGCATTCAAAAGAGCAAGGAGTTCAAGCGAGATAGAAATTCATACTTCCCCTAGAGCCTTAGAAGTGGAACCTACACTTGAGATTCAGAGGGAGTATCCTGAAGAAACAATAAGTGAATTTCAATTTGCTTCAGAAGAGAATCCAAATGACAATAGAAAGAAGAGACCACTTTGGGCTAGGAAAATGATTAAAGAAGCTGAGAATCATGCAGCACCCAAAGGAACCTTTAGGGAAAGCAAGAGACCCAAAAGGTTCTCTAGCTATGTCTCCCTAATGAATGAAATCATCAATTCAGAACCCACTAGTGTTAAAGAAGCCTTCAAAAATCAAGTATGGAAGGATGCAATGATAGAAGAGTATCAGTCCATTTTGAAAAATGATGTATGGGATATAGTGCCTAGACCAAAAGAGAAATCAATTGTTTCTTCCAAATGGCTCTTCAAAATCAAACATGCTGCTAATGGCAGTATAGAAAAACACAAGGAATGCTTTGTGGCCAGAGGTTTTTCACAAAAGGAAGGCATTGATTACGAAGAGATATTTGCACCTGTTGCCTGGTACACATCTGTGAGAGGAGTGATATCTATTGCAGCAACTAAAGGCTGGAAGATCCATCAAATGGATGTGAAAACTACCTTCCTGAATGGGACCACTGAAGAGGAAGTCTATCGAGAGCAGCCTAAAGGTTTTGTGATACATAAAACTGAATCACATGTATGCAGATTAAAGAAATCTCTATATGGACTTAAACAGGCTCCTAGGGCCTGGTATGAAAGAATTGACAACTATCTCTTGGGACTAGGATTTTCCAAGAATGATGCAGACCCAAATCTTTATTTTAAGGTAATTAAAGGTGATATGCTAATAATTATTTTATATGTTGATGACCCACTAATAACAGGAGAAGATCACCTCATTGCTCAAGGAAAGAAGGATCTAACTTCAGAATTTGACATGAAAGACTTGGGCATTTTACATTACTTCCTAGGTTTAGAAGTCTGGCAGAAATCAGATAGCATCATACTAAATCAAGGAAAGTATACTATTGATATTCTAAAGAGATTTGGAATGTTGGATTGTAGACCCATGTCTACACCTATGGAAACCAATCTTCACAAACTAAAAGAAGAAGCAGCAGAATCTAAGTTTGCAGATTCCACTCTATATAGACAAATGATTGGATCATTGATGTACTTGGTTAACACCAGACTTGATATTTTCTATGCAGTGAATGCTCTAAGCTAGTTCATGTGTGAGCCAAAGGAAATTCACCTTATGGCTGTGAAACACATATTGAGATATCTTCAAGGCACTATTGGATATGGTCTTCTTTACAAAAATGACCAACTAGATCTACATGGATACTTTGATTCAAATTGGGATGGAAGTGTAACCGATCAGAAAAGCACATCAGGATGTTGCTTCAGTTTAGGATCGGCTATGATCTCTTGGATCAGAAAAAACTAGTCTTCAGTAGCACAAAGCTCAATAAAAGCTGAATATATTGCCCCCTCTATGGGGGCATGAGAAGCAGTATGGCTCTAAAAACTGCTAGTGGGACTATTTGGTGAGCCCTTGAATCCTACTAATATCCATTGTGATAATCAAAGTTGCATCAAGCTTTCAATAAATCCAGTATTCCATGATAGATCTAAGAATATTGAGATCCCTTACCACTATGTAAGAGACATGGTAGAAAGGAATGTGATCCAGTTGGAGTATATTAGTACAAATGATCAAACCGCCGACATTCTCACCAAGCCTCTCTCCAGAGTTAAAGTTGAACACTTCAGGAAGAAAGTTGGTATGGTTGAAATGTAATTTGATATTATGATTGAAATTCAAATTGTTTAGTTGTACTAATATATTTAAAGATGTTTAATGTGTAAATTTTTTTGTCATGTGTGTGACTCCATGACTTTATGGACCCTCTATCCCCCTGTGTAAATTATTGAAAGGTGATGATCTTTCTAATAATGAACACTTGTATTTGACATTGTAAAGTGACGACTCTACAATGATGTGTTGAACTATCATGATAGATATCACATGACTTGATATCTGTGGACATATCATGATAGTATCTCATGGACATCTTGATAATTATCACGTGACTTGATATAAAAATTGAAGGTCATTATGTTCCCTATGAGATAATCATGGTGGATATATTTATATATATCCATGGACATGCCATGAACTATTATGGTAGACATCATATGATTTGATGTCAATGCACATAACATAATAACGATGTGTTATGAAGAATGTCATGTGACTTGACAAATTTTTGGAATCATACCATATCTTTGATATCATGTGTAAGGTGATATCTATTCTTACTTGTTTTGAGTTATCTTCCCTAGCTAAGAGGGAGTGTTGATTTAAGGTAGCTTCGGTCAAATATAAATGATGATTGCATTTATGCATCATCATCATTTATATGTAATCGAAATTACTTATTAAATATATAACTTCTGAAAGTAAGTGATTCTAATTTTTGAGCATGAATAAAATTTGAATTATAAATGATGATCGAACTTCATATACTCTAAATGATGTTTGATAAATGCATGCATGTGTTTGATGTTAGCCACCGATTATTATCGGTTGACTAAAGGAAACCCACACACTCAAGGGACACGTCCTCTCATAGGGTGTGTCTCTACTTGAAGGCGTGTCTCCTCCTATAGGTATAAATCATGATTACAATCTTCTATTGTAGACATTGAAATCGATAGATGTTCTGCAATCAGAAGATCTGAAACAAAGACTTTAGAAATCTGACTTAGAATTCATTCAAGTAAATTGAGATCTAGGATTTACTTATTCTCCCTTAGAATATAATCTAATTAGATTTGATTAAATTTAACACTATTGGTTGGGATCCAAGATCCATATTATTTTTAGCTGAAAATCTATTTATTCTTTTTTCCTATCTACATATATTGCATACAAAGCACTTTGATGTGAAAAAAATTGATTCCAATATAAGATTCTTGGAAAATATATCACATTTATGGGGATTGGTAGCTATCTAACCTATTAGGAATAAGGTGTCTCAACCTTGGATAATTCCTATTCTTATTATTTGTTTTGTAAAAAGTATTCCTTGCAAATAATGTAATTAAGTGTGAGTGTACATGTCTAGTTGGCATGTTGATGTATCACTCCACTTGATGTGTCGGCATCTTGAGTTGTGTGTAAGGAGATCATGGCTAAAACGGTTATGACGGATTCCTGTGACACGTAAGAGCTATTTCTAGAAGATTCAATGACGGGTGAAGACATGCAAGACATGTGGCAATTGATAAAGTTGAGTACTGTACATATTTTCGGGTTCCTATTTTCTCAGAAAATGGTAAAACCCTAATACGGCTATCTTTGGAAGTTGCCCTAAAAAGGAAAGCGCATGATATAAGTGTTTTTTAGGGTTACAGACTGTGATAGGAAGAGAGTGTATTGTTGGTATTATTTCATGCTACTGGATTTGTCTTTGAGTGTCGATTGTCTCCTGAAAGAACTTGCATTGCAAGTGTGTTGTAACCGTTGTGTTGAAGATAATACATTGTGCAGGTTTTGGAGTGCTGGGGTTTTTTTCCCGAAAGGTTTTCCCCAGGGTAAATCATTGTGTCATTCTCTTTTTTCTGTATGCATGGTATATGGCTGAAATATCTTTGTTAAAGTAGTTAACGAATCTAAAAATTGTAAGGATTTAAAAGAATTTGCACAATACTTTCCTTTAGAGATTAGTGTATGAAGTTGTTTCCGCACCTGAGTTTCCTTACATAACCGACTACGAAACATCATTTGTATTCTTCTAAAATCAATGGCTAGTAATCAATTTGGATTTGTTGTGTTTTCATAACTTCCATATCTTTCTGAATGAGGTTTCTCTTCAAATTTGCATTGACATGTATTTCTTCTTACACCATTAGATTACATATCATTTGGTTGTCTCTTTTGTCTATTAGAATGGGATTGTTTTGCACTTGTGTGTTCATATCTATTTGTGTTTATATTTTGGTCTACTCTATTCTCAGTTTCCATTTTTTGTATTGTTACTTGCATTCTTCGTCTAGCATATCTTTCTTTATACGCTTCATTTATTCACATCTTCTTTGTTCCTCTATATGAATTTGTCATTTTCCCCCTTTGTCATCTTCGATATTCTCTTTGGTAATCTCTTTGATACTATTTTATTTGTTCTTCATATTCAAAGTTTCTCTTCGTCCAAACCATATCTACAAAATAAAATATATTTAAATGTTGATTAAATAGAATATATCCTATGATTTCTAAAATTAGTGTGAAAGATGAAAGATACATATGACTCACTAATGTGTTTCATAGTATAATAATTTTTTATAAGAATGTAAAATATGAAAGTTGATGAATGAATTAAAACACTTGTTTTTATATTTATTATTACTAAAAAGAATTTAAAATAGTGAAACAAAATTATTTAATTATTTAAATCTATTTGTGTGATTTGTTTTTAATCTATTTGTGTGCTTTGTTTTTAAACTAGAATACTTTGTAAATGTACACATAAGCATAAATTAATTAAAATTACATATAAGTCAAAGGATAAATACTTGCAATTGAAGAATTGTCTAGTCGATTTGAATTAACATGGATGTTGCAATAAATGATTGTCATAAAATCCTAAGTACAAGTATAACTATGACTATTAATATCAAAATTTAAATTCAATAAAATTATATAAATATAATTGTATATTTCTATGAATGAAGTATGATTTTTTTGTTTATTTTCCACATATTATGAATTATGTTAAAAAATTGAAAAATATCTATTATAAATTTTGTACAATATATTATAAGACTACTTTATTATCTTATATGGTTATTATAAGTAATACTTTATTCATTTTTATTATTATGTAATTGTGAATTTAATTCAAACACATATAAATCATTGAACTACACTAAACTAATACAATTTGTTGGAGACACTTTTTTATTGTTTTTTTTTTTACATATTAAAATATTTAAAGAAAACAAACATGTACATATATTTGTAATATTTAAAATATTATATATTTTTTTAAATTATCTAAAAAATTAGAAAACATGTTACAACAAATGCTTTAATGAATAAGCTCCAAATATAAGATTATATATTTTTCATAAAAATGGCACCTTTTAATATACCTTAAAACTAACCTCCAATGTGAAAGTGTGTAGAATCTATAGCAACTGCCCTTATTAGCACAAGATTGTGGCTATGGCCATAGCTCCTATTAGCACAAGATCGTCCAAGCTTGTAATAATATTAGATTAAAATACACCCTTGAAACCTAAGCTTTAAGTCTGATAAAACACTCATTGAAAAGCACTATAAAAAAATTAATAAGCAATTGCAAACTTGAAGCTAAACTAAACATATTGCCTTTAAAATCCCTTTCTATAATAAAAATTTTGTTGAAAGAAAAAATGTATATACTAAATGATTGTTACTATCAAATGATCTAATCGAAATTTTACTGGGATTGGTTTCTCTATTTTATTCATTTGATGAATAATGTTAATGCCTAGTTTTCACCAATCCCCAAATTTTAGGAAAATATTTACCATCTCCTAAACTCATTTCCTGTTCCTACATCTCATCCATAAAACTAACAATATCAACACATCTAGGTGGGTGGATTTCTATAAGTTTCTTTTTTCTATCTAAGAATCTTAATTCTTCTAACAAAGCCTCTTAAGAGCCTAAGACCAAAAAACTACCAACCTTTGGTACAAATATTCTCTCAAACCATGACATGTATGAATGTTTTGACTAGACATAAACATGGCATTGGATCTAACAAAAGAATATCTATCTCCATTTTGTATCAACTCAACTTTTTCCCTTGTGATGGTGAAAAAACTAATATTAAAAAATGCTTCAATTTTATTTAGTGAAAGAGTGTTAAAGAATGATATTTTACATTCTACACATAGATGGAACTAAATTGATATTGCCAACATCCAGGATAAGAAAATTCTGAGATATATCAACTTGTAGGAATCCACATCATCTATTAAGACCAAAGTACAATGATTTCAAACCATCAAAAATGCATTTATTTTTTGTCTTTTATAAAGGCAGATGCATTGGCTTATATGGCCAATTAATGTTGGGTAGATATATAATATACTTATAGGTCACCTAGATCATACTCAAAGATTTGTGTTCTCTATTTTCTTATAGATATTTTAAAGTTTTTTATTTTTAAAAGACATAAATGAAATACATTTTTGATTGTTTAAATCATTGTATTTTGGTCTTAACAGACAATGTGGATTCTTCTTCTTTGATGTTGACATGGTTAGAAAATCAAATATGGGATAAGAAATTAGGGATCTGTTGCCATGATAGTTGATATAAAATACGTTGAGAGATATCTTAAAGTGTCCTTTGTTTCCCTATTTGTACATGGCAAGAGGGTTGGGTGAATTTTTTCTTGTGACAAGATTTCAACCATCCACAATTGAGTGGGAGAAGAGATATAAAAATGTATTCTTCACAATCATTTACTTGTGAAACACTACTGATGAAATATGGGTCAATGACAATTGTCTCAAAACTATGGAGTTGAATCCCAATAAAGTATTACATAATTTAATGGGTTAGTTTAAATTTTCTAGCATAAAACAAGTGTTAATAGCCTAAGAAATGACTTATGACTCATGGGCGTAAAAAAACATTTTCTGAGATTTAAAAAGGACTATTTACATTTTGAAGCAATTTGGCTCATCATAAGTTGAATATTATACTTCCATTTCACATCTTCTGAGTACTTTAAGTGTGATTTGTGCTTTTATGTTGTTTGTAGATTGGGTTCGACTCTATGTTTTTTGCACGTATATATTATCATAAAAAAGCAAATAAAAAGATCAGAAGTCCTTAGAGGTTGTGTGGAAAGGGTCTAAGACATTTGGTTCATCTTCTTAGGTCAAAAGGATTTCCAACATTTATAAATACTTATCACCACTATGAAGAATACAGTCTCCAACTTTTAGATGGCATTCTTGTAAGTTCTAAGTATTCATTTTTGCTCTAGATATTTGTTAGTGCATTTCCTGTTCACTATAGTGCTCCACCTAGTTTTCAATATGAACTTAATGATAAATTTTTTCCAATTCATGTACATCTTGTGTGATTGAATTCAATTGACAAAAAATACACACTAAATCATTGCAAGATGATGTTCTTTTTTTATCATAATGTTGATCAATACTATATTGAAATATGATGCTCCTTTTTATTACAATGTTGCTCAATAATATATTGCTTGATGGTCTTCTTTTTGCCAATGTAGGGTGATCCCACAATACTGGTTTACAATTTTTGACCAAATTGGACACTGAACTAATTTTTTCTAACTAAATCTTCACTTTCGGGCACCTATAGCGGCTAAAGCATAAGGAATTTGAAGATGATGCAAACTAGTGATTTGTGAGATTTTGTCTATAGATTTAAATATATTTTTTTAAATCAGTAAACACCATTTTTAAGAAGTGATGCTCACCGTGTACAACCTAACTTTTTTCTATGAAGGATAAAATTCTAATTTTTTTGAATTTAGATTTGTAACTACAATATCTAACCCTTTCATTTGGTTTCATAGTGTTTTATTGAATATTTTTTCCTTAATCAATTTTCGAAGTCAAACCAATTACAATTTAGACATAAGTGAACTATATACAACATAACTTTTTTGTATGTATCAAAATTCAAAAAAATATTCACTAGATCAAGGACATCAATACCTAGCCTACACATATTTTTCAGAATTTTATTTTGATAATCTGCTATTTTTCCACATGTGCAGAACATAGAGATTGATTTTAAGTGAAAAACCTATGTTTAGTCAAACTAAAACACAAATACATAATAAAACCAAAACATATTAAAATTATATTCGATGGATAGCTCATTTTGAGGACTACCATCATCCAGTTGGGTCTGTGAAGTCTCCTCCATTTTCATCCTCAACTCGAGATTCGAAGGGATATTTTTTGGATATTTTTTGGATATTTTTGGTGCTTGAGGGGGAGAAGAGGGGAAAAGGAGGGTCTGACTGAACCCCACTTGGAAGTTCACTCGAACCCCCCTTTCTACAAAGTTTCTCTTTGTTTTTTATTTCGGGAAATGTGAAATATGTGGGACCCAAAATTTAATAGGGTTCACTCAAAGGGTGGTTTGAGTAAACCCTTATTGGGTTTGTTCAGAACCTAAGTTCATTCGAACCCCCCAAACCCAAAAAAAAATCATGGGGGAATATTTTGCAATTTTGCTTCCTCAATGAAATTGTAAACAAATTTTGTGGGATTGCCCTGCAACAATTTCCCAGGTAATAGATGGTTGATTTCATAAAAAAAAATGGAATTCTTTCTATGAAGCATATATGCACCTGTATGCTATTCATGTAGTTTAATTACTTGAGTTTTTAATAGATAATTATTAAATACATAAATTTTCTGTTATTTTTAAAAATTACATATGATTGTTCCATTCTTAAAGTAAAAAAAACTTTATGCATATAGTAACATACCTTCACTTGAACCTAAAGCATTCACTCATTCTACTTGTAGGTTGTACAAAGGTGTTTTTCTAATAGAAGGCAAATAATTTTTTTATTGTTAGTAGTTGTAAACATCAAAAACCTTCCCTAGTCAAAGATCCACAAAAAAATAACTTTGTGTGTGTTTGTTGGAGAAATGCTTGTAGTAAGCTTTTGTCCCACCTTCAGCATTTGACCTAGCAAGCATTCCTAATATACAATCTTTGGAATTCTCATTTATTTGTCATTTTCCTAGGGGTTTGAGTATCAAACTTGCGCTGGAAGCCCTGATCTAGAAAAACATAATCACAAAAACTACTTCATTACAAGAACTTATCCATCCCCACCCTAGATATTATAATGATCTAGGAAACGCCTTTTGGTGTAATTATTTAAATTTTTCTCTTAGGAAGGAGAAAAAATAAAAAGGTCAATCTACAAGGTGTCTTTTTATGTATCATCCACAAAAAATAATATTGACAATATTTCACTAATGATCACTATTACTTTTAGGAATCCCAAAGTACTCCCTCATTTATGGAGCTTTAAACTTTATTAAAGCTTTATGCAAGAGCATCCAAGGTGTAAATATAGTCATATATCAACCAATTTATTTTTCATGTTTGTAATTTTGTAGGTTTTCTAACAATATTCCATTTATCATATGTTTATAGCAAGGTATTATTCTCATTCTAATGGAATATTTAGGTTATAAAATTATTTCATACACATTAGAATCTAGTCTAGAGAGTGCAACATTGCAAAGGGATGTTGATCAATACATTCCATTTTTGGGGGACTAAATTTATTGAGGGGCACACAATATATTGAGAGGGGGTTGAATCGGTATAACAAATCTATTTAAAAATATTTAATTAAACATGTATGTTCAACCATGAATCATCAAACATGAACCAAAGAAGCTACTATGAATCAAGAAACATAGAAACACACATTCACACAATGAACACCAGATATACGTGGAAACCCAAAATGGAAAAAACCACGGTGAGAAAAACTGCTTGGAGCTAATGTCCAAATCCATCCTCATAGAAATAATGAATGGGATACAATCATGAAGTAGGCACCAACTTACCAAAGACACCAATACCATGTTGTATTTGTAGGCACCAACCTACTCGAGACACCAAACTCCAATACAAAGATCTAAGTAAGTCATGGGTCCTATCGGATTACAAAGATAAAGCTTATGGAAATTCAATGTTGATTACAAAACTTACATAATATATGAGCTTTCCTCAGACACTCTCCTACACACCTTATGATCTTTTGATATTGGCACATAATGATTGAGATGCAACTCCCATTGAATTACACTTGCTCACACAAGTTTACACTTCCACACATATTTTCATTCACATTCATTTCAAGTGAGATCTAAAACTATGACAATTATATACATCATATTACATTAACATCACTTCATATTGGCTAGGGGTCTGCGATTAACTAGGTCAACATAGGATGGACTTGGATTCAAATTTACATGAAACATGTAATGGGTGGGTCCTAAATAAAATTTGTTGCTACCAAAAGAACTTGATGTCATGTGCTTCCATAAGAACCTTAACCTAGACCTATTTCAACATCCCACATTATCTCCAGAGGTTACATGCTTCAGGTTATTATCGCATAGTTTTGGAACATCAACTAGTTAACTAACCAGTACAATAACCCTTTAATCACTTTAAACATTTTTCATGTTGAACATAAATCTTGGAAACACTAGAATAAGATAAAATAAGTGTAGACATACTCTCCTTCCAAAATGTAGACTAAAACTCACATCTCGGAAGGAAAATTGATCATGAATATTTTTCCAAAGAAATCTCTTTGCCCTAAGTATCTAACCTCCAACATTCCATATTATACTTTTGGATTACTTATATTCATAGAAAATATACAAGCATGATATTTCAAGCATACTACAATAGTCATCTTCATTGTTCTGAAAATTCTCTAATATATAAGTATGATTACATTTAATTCTCACAAAACTAATGAAATTACACCTTTTATACTATAGACATCTTTTGACATCAAGGAAATACTCCTTGATATAACACCTTTGACATCAATGATAACATATGTTCAAAAATATCCCCCTTTGTCATTGATGACAAGAGATAAAATGGTGTTGGCACACATGAAGACAAATCAATGTGTTCAGATCAAAAGGACACCTCACATTGAGTTCCACTTTCTCTCCATAGAATATTTAGCATTTTGAGACCATTTCTCCCCCTTTGACATCAATGGCAAAGGTCAACTACTTTTTGCATAATTCAAAAACCTATTTCCCAAATAGACTCTCCCTGAGTTCATACCATAATGCTTCTGAAATACTCCACAAGACAACCAAATCTTCGTATGGAAGGGAGTCGGAATTCCCTCTCAACCTATGCTTCCTCTTGAGTCAAGAGGAGGGATAAACAACTCCCAACTTCTACCAGAGATACTAAAAATTTTCCTTAGGAAGTGGTTTTGTGAAAATATCTACTACTTGCTCCTTGTTTTCAACATACTCCAACTTCACCTCTTTGTGTCTAACCTTCTCTCTCAAAAAATGATACTTGATTACAATATTTTTTGTCCTTGAGTGCATTACCATATTCTTCGAATTTTTTATAGAAATGGTATTATCACAAAGAATATATATAATTTCATCAAACTCTATCTTTGTTTCCTTCAAATTTTGCTTCATCCATAATATCTGAGTGAAACATGAAGTTGCTACAATACAATCTACCTCTGTTGTAGACAAAGATACATAATCTTGCTTCTTACTCAACCAAGATACAATATTATCACCAAGAAAGAATGTTCCACCACTTGTACTCTTCCAGTCATCTATGCTTCCTACCCAATTTGCATTTGTGTATGTAGTTAGAGTGAAATTTTCACTCTTAGGATACCACAAACCAAAATCCATTGCAGCCTTCAGATATTTGAATATGCTTTTTACTGCCTTGACAAGAGTTTCCTTTGACACTACCTGAAATCTAGCTACCATCCCAACTACATGCATTATATCTGATTTGGATGCAATCACATACAATGGACTACCAATCATAGACCTATACAAATATTGGTTTTCCAAAGTAGATTCATCCATCATTACTCAATTTACACCTAGTAACCATAGGTGTACTCACCAATTTGCATTATTTCATCTTAAATTTGCTTAGTATTTATTTTATGTACTTGTTCTAAGAAATGAATATTATTTTTTTTCTGATTAAGAAATTTGTAAACCAAGAAAGAAATACAATTCACCAAGCATTGCATTTTGGAACTCCTTGCACATACATCATCACCAATTATGCTAAAGATAATGCCATATGCATAGACAACAACAACCAATAATTGATCTTCTTCTATTTTTTTGGATAAATTACTATCTACATTGCCTCTCTGGAAACATTGTTGTTGTAGATATTTATCCAATCTAGAGCACCATATATGCTCTAGGATCCTATTTGAGTCCATAAAGTGCTTTCTTCAATCTACACACAAAATTTGGATTATCTGAACATTGGAATCCTTTTGGTTGCTCAATATAGAAATATTCTTCTAACTATCCATTCAAAAATCCATACTTCACATCCATCTGATATAGCTTAAAATTATTCAATGTTGTTAATGCCAAAAAAATCTAATTGCTTCCAACCTTTCTATCTGAGCAAATATCTCCTCAAAATAAATTCCTTCAACCTGAGCATATCCTTTACATACAAGTCTAGCCTTGTTTTAGATCCATTCTCCATATTCATTCATCTTATTTCTAAAGACCCATTTAGTGCCAATGACAGTTTTGTCTTTGGACTTTAGGACTAATTCCCATGTTTCATTTTTCTTAATATAATTCAACTCTTCCTCCATAGCATCCAACCATCATTTCTCTTTGCTTTCCTCCACATAGGAACTTGGTTAAATTTTTGAGAATAATGCAAAGTGTACCTGTTCATTTGCTTTATGAATTCTCCTCCGAGTTTGAACTCCATTGTCCTTATCTCCTATAATCTTATCTTTAGAGTAATTGAACATACCTTGCTATTCTTTGTAACTATATTCTCATAATTAACTTTTGATTCTTCATCACTACTGTAAATTGGCTCCTCTTTATCTTCCTCATTTGGAATATCAGTAAACTCTATTATTTCATCAATGCTTACATTGACACTTTTTGTAATCCTTTTCAATATTTTATTATAGCATCTATATGTATTGCTTACCATAGAATAACCAAGAAAAATGTCTTCATAAAATATAGAATATAACTTACCCAAATGTTCTTCATCCCTTTTGATGTAGCGCTTATTTCTAAGTATCCTGAGATGTCTAACTGAAGTCGGTCTTCCTTTCCACAATTCATATGGTGTTTTAGTAGTCCTTGGTTTGATCTAAGCTCTGTTCAAAATATATACTATGGTTTAAATTACTTCTCTCCAATAAATATCTAAAAAAAATTCTTGACTTAGCATAGTTTTGGCCATCTCCTATATGGTCTAGTTCTTCCTTTCAGTAACTCCATTCTATTGAGGAGTTCTAGGTGCAAAAAAAATTCTTTGGATCCCATACAACTCACAAAATTCATCATACTAGTTAGAAGTTAATTCTCCACCTCTACCTGATCTCAAACATAAATGATTGTTCTTTTGATTTCATTTTCAACCATAGCCTTGAATTCTTTAAACTTTTCAAAATATTTTGACTTATTCTTTAAAAAATTAATCCAAGTCATTCTAGAATAATCATCAATAAGCATCATGGAATACATATCTCCTTGAATGCTCTGTATTCTCATTGATCCACATAGATCAATATAAATCAAGTCCAATGGCTTTGTGGTAGAATATTCCTTGGTAGGAAATCTGGTCCTTGTCTACTTTCTGTCATGACATAGTTTGATTTGAGGCTTCTTGATTTTTTGCATGTCTCTTACCATTCATTTTGAACTAATCCTCACAAGATCATCAAAATTGATGTGTCCCAATATTCTATTCCATACCCAACCATCTTCTCTTTATATTGCAAATAAATTATGTCCATTTACCTCACTAAGATGATATACATCACTACCAATCCTACTTCCTTCCACAACCAACTCTCAGATACTGTTCTTTCTAATTTCACAACCTTAAGTAGTGAATGAAATCTTGTAACCTTTATCACACATTTGAATTACATCTTAGAGATAATGCTTCAAACCTTCCACATACAGAACATCATGAGTTTTTTTCTTTCTGCCATCAAGACTCAAAATTCCCTTATTGGTAATCTTAGCAACATAATTGTTACCAAGAGTTACAAATACTCCATCAAACTTATTGAAGTGCATGAACTTGCTCTTATCCCTGATCATATGACTTGAGCATCCATTGTCAATGATCCATAAGTTCTTCTCATTTTGAGCATGTAAAGCAGTCTAAGCTGCCATGGATTTTCTAATCTCTTCTCCTTTGGTTTCCTCTTCCATACTTTATCTACTTCATTATTTTGACATTCTGACTTATCTCCTTTTTAATCTAGTATAGGAGGACTACAAAATCATTTATGTAATTTCTAGCAATATATCCAAAATTGTTGCATTTGTGACAAATAATATTAAAATTGTGCAATGGTGCAAATGAATTTCTACTAACAAAATATTTTTTTCTTGTAAGATCCTTTCTACAACTCAACATTATGACCAAAATGATTGCAATTAAAACAATAATCAGAGAAAGAATGATAGAACCCGATATTGTATCCTTGTCCTCTTGAATCTTATCTTCTAGATCTTCTATCCTGCTTGTTTTCTTGGATGAAACTATCATTCACCGCCTTTCTTTCATTGATTGCTGCAACTTTCTTATATTTTAAACTTTTGGAGTTATTCTTTTTTGGATCCTCAACAATAGACTTCATAGTCTACTCAGTCACCTGACTTTTCTACTCATTAGTAAAACCAAGACCAGTTTTGATATGCAATGATATCTTTCTTTTTATTATCTAATCCAATATCTTTGTTATTTTTCTAAACTTTAGTTTCAGCTGATGATTTACCTTTTCAAGATCTATTCTCAATGATACAATTTTTGCTTCAATTTTTTCACAATCCTTGTCTCTTGATAGTAGCCTTTCAGTCAGAACTTCTTCAAGCCTCTTTGACTCTTCAATTTGAACCTTAAGATCAATTATTGTCTTTTGTTTCCTCTGGATTTTCAGATATTTTTTCTTTAAGTTTCACTTATTTTTCAACCCTTTTCTTTATCCATTTGATCTCCTTTTTGGCACAGAGTAATTCTTCCATAAGATGAAATTTTGCATCATCTTCAATTTTGGACTTTATTTTTGCATCTTCTTCAGAGGTTTCCATAGCCATAAATAGACCCATTTCTCCTTCATTTCTAGAGGTTCCTTGGTCATCATCATCAAATGAATAACCTTCCTCATTGATAAAGAAACTTTCCTAATTTTTCCAAATATTTTTCCCTTTTTGAAATGAATTCTTTTCATCAATGTTAGATTCTTTATATGAACACTTAGCCATGACATGTCCTTCTTAACCAAAATTGAAACATTTGAAAGGAAACTTATCTTTATACTTTCTAGAACCTCTTTGTAACTTCTTGACAAAGTTTTTTTTCTAGATTTGATCCATCTTCTAAATCCAAATCATCTTGCTTCTTAGACACCTTGAATGTAACCTCTTTTTTACAAGATTTCTATTTTTAATTCTCATTTCATATTCAGTTAGAATTCCATGCAACTCATCCATAGTTAGAGTATTAAAATCTTTAGCTTCTTCAACATTAGAAACTTTTGCATCAAACTTTTTGGGAAGGGATCTAGGCACATTTTTATAATCATACCTTCTTTCATTTCTTCACCAAGACCTTTGATAGAATTGACAACCTAGTCAACCCAGAGTAGGAATGTAGCAATGTTTTTTTCTTCCTTCATTTTCATACCTTCAAATTGACCTTGTTGAGTTTCAAGCTTTGTTTTTTTTACCTTGTCATCACCTTCATAGATGTGCAGTTTATTCTGCCCTTCCTTAGTTATCCTACAACGCATGATCTTTACAAACTCAGATTTAGATAAGCCACATAAAATTACATTCCTTACTTTAGCATTATTTTCACAAGCCTTCTTTCTGACCTATTCTCTTGGTGGAATTTCAAGGATCTCATTTCCTTCCATAACTAATTTCCAAACTTTAAACCATAATGTTGTCAGGTATGATTCTATCCTCTCTTTCTAAAAGGCATAATTGGATCCATCAAAGAGTGTTTCCTTATTTGAATAAATTCCTTCTTGATCCACTGAGTGTGCCATCCCAAATCTACCTCAAGTTGTTAAGATTCTTCAAGGAACTTAGCTCTAATCATAACTAAAGGACACACAATATACTGAGATAAGGGTGAATCAATATATAGAATCTATTTAAAACTCTTTAATTCAACATGTGTCTTCAACCATGAATCATCAATCATGAATCAAAGAAGCTACTATCGATCAATCAACATAGAAACACACATTCAAACAATGAACACTAGATATACATGGAAACTCGGCATGGGAAAAACTGCAGTGAGAAAAGTTGCTTGGAGCTACTATCCAAATCCAACCTGAAAATAATAATGAATGAGATACAATCATGAAGTAGGAACCAACCTAATAGAGACACCAATCCCCTATTGTATTTGTAGTAACTAACCTACTAGAGACACCAATATCCAATACAAATATTTGAGCACCAACTCAATAAGTAGGACACCAGTCCTACCAAATTACAAATATAAAGCTTGTCGAACTTCAATGTTGATTACATAAATTACACAAGGCTTTCCTCAAACACTCTCCTACACACCATATGATCTTGTGATACTAGCACACAATAATTGAGATGTAACTCCCATTGAATTACACTTGCTTGCACAAGTCTACACTTCCACACACATTCACATCCACATTCATTTCAAGTGAGATCTAAAACTATGATGATTATATACATCACATTACATTAACATCACTTCATGTCAACTAGTGGTCCATAATTAAACAGGTTGACATATGATGGACCTAAATTCAAATTTACATGAAACGAGTGGTATGTAGGTCCTAAATCAATTTTGTTTCCACCAAAATAACATGATTCCATGTGCTTCTATACGAACCTTAAATGTGACCTATTTCAACATCCCACACTATCTCTAGAGGTTACATGCTTCAAGCCACTGTCGCACAATTCCAGAACATCAACTAGTTAACTAACCATTATAGTGACCCTTTTGTCACTTCAAAATTTGTGCATGTTGAACATAAATTCTGAAAACCTTGGAATAAGATAAAATATGTTTAGCCATACTCTCCTTCCAAATTGCAGACCAAAACTTACATCCAGGAAGGAAACTAATCATGAACATGTTGCTAGAGAAATCTGCCTTCCCTAAATAACTAACCTCCAGCATTTCAAATTAGACTCTAGATTACTTTTGTCAACAAAAAAGATACAAGCATGATATTGAAAGTATACTACAATATTCATCTTCGTTGTTCTCAAAATTCTTTGATATACAAGTCTTATTATATTTAATTCTCACATAATTGTTGATATTACATCTTTGCTATAGTGGGAACCCTTTAACATCAAGGACAATACTCCTTGACATAACACCTTTGACATCAATGATAACATATGTTTAGTATTTGTATCAAAGATTCAATATATATCATTCTACACTAATGTGAGTTCACTTTCTCAAAACCAACCATTGGCCAAAATGTATGACTTGCTCACATCCTTAAGGAAGACCTATTCAAACAAATTTATACCAAAATCTAAGTATCTTTACAAAAATATTGTTCCCAAGGATTTTTATGGTATGAACTATGTTATGAACTATATTGAGATTCATTGCATATTATTTATTGTATTAATTCTATAAGGTTCCCATCTAAACATTTAATGGTTACACATTTAAATGTGAATTAATATTTACACCACCTTTTAGTTGATGTGGATCACTCTAGCTACTAAGGATCACTATATAAAAATCACACATGATCATTTGATTTCTTTTATCTTAGAAGATTAGTTCCATTGAGATTGTGTAGTTCATTAGTAGTTTGTAGTAGAAAATATACCCTAACTCACAAATTGATTTTCAAGAGTTTAGCACCATATTAAAAAGAATTTTATTGTATATGCTCTAAGTGTTGGAAATTGGAAGGTTGTCATTGATGTCAACGATGGAATTTGGATAATTGCCACAATGGAATTTGTTGATTACTTACTCCGGTAATGGAAGTCTATTAATCTAGTATTTTGGTCTAGATTATCTTAATTTGTATGATTCTTTCAAATGTTTGTATTATGGTCTATCTTGACATCCTTTGCATCCACTAATAAGATTTCAATTGACTAGGCCTTATGGTTGGAAAGATACATTTACCAGTAGTTTGGAAAATAGTGTTTTGATTATATACTGGTTTTGTATGTCATTTTTTTGGTCTAGATGTTGGAACACAATGATCTACTAAGAGGGGGGTGAATCAGTAGATACTCAAAACTTTGGCTCTCAAAACCTTTATGTAGATTACTTCCTTAGCTCCAAATACTTTGTGAAAATTTCTTACTCAAAATCTTACTGTGTAGATTGAAAACTAAATATTCAAATATACAATCAGCACACACATGCCCACAACACCAAATATACATGGAAAATCCAAGATGGGAAAAACCACAATGAAAAATGTTGCTTGAGCCTATTGCTCAAATCCAACCTCACAATCCAAATCTCTATTCCAATGTTTAGGGCTACAACCCAAGGAAGCTTCAACTCCGTAATTTAGAAGCTACAACTTCAAGGATGCTACAACACCATAGTTTAGGAGCTACAACTCCAAGGAGACTACAATCCCCTAAACTGAGCTACAACCTCTTACAACATCGCAAGATCATATATGCATAAATTGGTACCACATAACCTATAATGCATCATTACATTCAGTACATTGTTGCACTTTCTGCAACTTACACTTTGTTGTTGAACATGCACTTTCAACAAAACATCCTCCTTTTCTCTGCACTCTCTCTTTTCCTCCTCTACACTTAGAATTTTTTTTTCTATCATCCTAGAATATACACTCTCTTCTCTATCATCCTCTATTGCACACTCAGCAATGCATAACTCTATTTAGCACCTTGTACATTTCCGACTTCACAAACACACCCAGTAGATACAACTCCTTGATAATTATCAGATTGTCTTCTTTTTGCTTAACTCCAACAATATGCAATATCTACCTTGAGATTCTCTCTACTATTCAAACCATCTCAAACCTTGTGCTAAGGTTAACTTCACTTGTAAACCATCGGTTCATTGAACCACACACACACTATACAAATTCATTGAATTTGCTAAACCAAATGACCTGTAGAACCCTAAACCTAAAATACATTAAATGCATTCTCTTGAAAATAGGATCTAATTCTAATATTGATCATTGGTTAGGGTTTTCTAGAAATATTCATTACACAACCTCCACATTGAGCCTCACAACACTAAATTCGATCTCAAAAAGTTTGCTAAGAATAGCATCCTACATAACCCTAGGATCATATCTGCATTAAATGTGTTTTATTGTCCATATGATCAGATTCGATATGATCCAATCTTGATCACCTCTATAGTTTGTTCCACTACCTTGAAGATCAAATCTTCATTTACTTTGGTCGCTTGTGTAGCTAGACTAATTAATTCTTTCTTTTGTGTCGGTTACCAAATTGAAACCATATTTATACGGACTTAGTCATTGTAGCTCTTCATTTTAAAATAAGGGTCGTTGATCATTTATCTTCGTGCCATAATCCTTTGGCTCTCTATTCATCTCAGCACCTTCAAAACATGATCGTTAGATCATTTTCTTTAAATGTGCATTGTTGATCTTCAACTCATTCATGTTGCTTTACTTGGGCGTATCTCATTCTCACTTAAGGCACCAAGATTAAATCCATGATGTCAGATCTTCACCTCATGATCTATTTCATCCATCACATCCTCATAATGCATCACTCACCTTTAAGTCTAGACTGTCAGATTAAAGTCTTTAATCCAACTTCATTGATCTCCACTGACTAATGATCACCATTGGATCAATTTCCCAACAAACTGCATCATCAATCTCATTCATTCACTATTTACCATATGCAGGTTCCATCAAGACACACGTCCAAAATCCACTCATCCCACGAGCTTGAAAATGGGCCTTATAAACCTTGTGAGGTTAGTGGGTTGTTGCCATTCGTCATTCACATCATCACCATGCAACTCACAACAATGATGTGAGTTGGTTTGTCAATCAAATCTTCTTCCACCACTTGTCATCACACGTAGGTCCCACCATTCATGCATCGTGCACCGTTCGATCTTGTTTAATCTCAATAGTTTTTCACTGTCCCCACGGGACTTAGCCATGCCCCACCAAAAACCTAGTGGAAATAATAGGCACTGTCAGATCTTCTTCATCACAAACATTGATCATACACCATCTGATGTCACCAAACATCACTATCCACTAACTCCGTTGACTTCACCTTTCCTTGTTGAGTAGTAAGTTAGACATGTTCCTGAAAACACTGCTAGCCTTAAAGTGTGATCTTCATAAGTTTATCAAACTAGAGTAAACATTGCCAATTCTACAGAGCAAGGAGTTATCAAAACATAGAAAAACACCGCCTGAGTTAGACCACATGCCAAAAACACCACCAGAGCTATACTTAGTCAAAATCCTTGAAGTGGTAAGTTAGAGAAACTTAGAGAAACATCGCCCAAGATATGACTTAACCGAATTTTTATTTTCTTTTGGCACTCAACGGGCTATTGAGGGGACCAAAGAAACTGTCCCACTGAAGCATAAATGTCTTGCCAATGAGACATGTAGACACCACCAACCTATGTAATCAGGCCAGTCACATCACAGAATGAATGACATAAGTTGTTTCTTATGTGACTTGCAACCACCTTAACTAGTCAATGACAAATTAGAAGAACTTTTTGTGCCCATGACTGCAACCCTAGGGTTTAACCAGTAAACCCTAATTATGTCTAAGAGGAAATATAATTCATTTATGAGCTCATCCTTCAACCTCTAGACTCGCAACTTAATTTTTTGAGAACCTCTCAGAAAACCCACATCAAATCTGCATACAAATTTGATGTCGGAAAACTGGAAGAACCATCTACATCATCATGTAAATATTGCACGACAATAATGCAACATTTGCAAATATATGTTCATGTCTTCACCATTCTATACTAGCTCTTCCAAACATTGATCCTTTGGTCTTCCTAACATCCAAGCACACCACTGAGCAACCTTTTTGCATCAATGACACCTTCCATTAATGCAATCATCTTCACTTGCATGAGCAACTCTATTTCATCTCCTGTCATCATGTCAACAATCTCCCTTGCACAATTTCCACTTTTGACATCAATTACAACTATATGCTTCTACATAGGATTAGCACACTTCTCCTCTAATCCCCTTTTGACATCAATGAAAACATGTTCCAACAATATCCCCCTTTGTCATTGATGGAAAAAATTTAAATAATCAATGATATCAGTTAACCAATTCAACATTTATACTAGTATCATCTTTGCTTTCTACTTCTATTTGCATATTTCTCCAATGCTCCTCTTTGAGTATTTGCATTACTTTCTCCCTCTTGCTCAGATACTTGAGAATTTGCATACTTTCTCCCCCTTTGACATCAATGGAAAAGGGATCACTCCTGAAAGTATTCTCCCACTTTGAAAAGCAGTGCAAAGGGTCTAGTTGTTCTCTAATATTATCCTTGGAAATTCCTTCTCCTTTGCTCATCCTTATGAGAATCTTTACAAGTTTATCTCTTATGCTTTATTCTTTTGAGCACTATCTCATCCTTTCTCCCCTTCTTTATCTCAAGTCACCATACTATTGCAGCCTTCACCTATTCTTAGCAATGTCAAAAGGACTTAGCTCCCCCTTTGACTAAAACCAACTGAAGACAAGGTTTTTCTCTCATGTTGATTGTTGCAATCAACCTTTCTACTGTAATGGAAAAACCATATGCTCCAATTTCCTTGCATCAATTACTAATATTCGATGCCAGTTGAAGTGCCATTCCCTTCTCTGATCTAATCAGGTTAGATACCAATTGAATCGAATTCTTGATACCAATTGGCAATATCATGCCTTGATATTGATTATCATTCTGATACCAATTGTGAATGTGTTCACTTTATGCTATGTACCAAATGATATCTTGAACTACACTGCATCAAGTATAACACTAATTTGATACCTATAGCAACTCCCCCTTAGAACTTGCTCCATTCTTCACTAACTTCATTTCAAGGGCTTTGTACCAACTAACCTATTTTGACCCAATTTGTAATGGTCTAATACAAATTTAAAATAAATATACACATAACAAATCCCCCTAATACATATATCTTCTTCTAGCAAGCAAGAAGCATATCTCTTAACAAAGAATTTACAACACCTTCTCTTCAATAACTAATACCAATGGTTGATATCAATTTCTGTAACAAACTATCCACAATCTACTAATTTTCTTACACCTTGACAAGCATTTTAAGGAGCAAGAATGTGACCATAAATCTGCAACCTTTGAGTCGTTATAAATTTTTTTAAACATGTTTTACCTAACTTGATCTCCTTCCGCATTTCTAGGGATGGATGAAATATAAATTTAGCTCCCCCTGGACTCATACCCTATCACTAACACTTAGTGATGTGAGGTAGAAATGGCCTCATGGAGTACTACCTGCTAGTCTTTCTCTTTCATACCTTCTTTATTCTTTTCTCTATCTGACCAGCCTTCTTCTCAAGAGTATGTGAAACATTGTTCACTTTGGGGGACATACTCTTCTTCTTATTATAATGTGTTATTGGTCTTACATGGTTCAATATACAATTCTCAGCTATGTGACCAAAATTATTACAATTGTATCACATTATATTCATATCTACAATAGGAGAAAATGAGTTTCTATTTACATGTTTTGTGCTCCTTCTAGGTGCAACTCTACACTCACCAGCCTTATGACCAAACTGATTATAGACATAACAATATCCATAAAAACATGATGAGCAATTGGTCATATAATTTCTTTGTGCAGGATGAGGTGGATTTATTTGCTTTGTCTCCTTCATGTGTCTCATCCTTGAGAATTTTTCTCAATCAACTCCCTTAATATGTTTCTTCTTTTTCAAATTTTTAGAGACTAATTTCTCCACCTTCATATCTACTGCGGTCATCCCTTTTTCATAATCAATAATTGAATTGTTGTTCTTCCTCTTGTCTATAGCAAGTCTCTTTTCTTCTTTGACCTTCTTCTTATTAGCTGTGGACTTCTTTTCTTCTTTATATTTCTTCACCTCAGTAGTGCCTCTTCCTAATCTTCCATTTCTAGAGGCATTTTCTTTGGTACTGCTTATGCAAACTTTAATTTCCTTTGTGCAACATCCTTCTTCTACTCCACATCTTTCAAATACTCTTGCAAAAGTAGAAGAGCTCTCTCCTTTCTCACCACCAAGGTCAATCTTTACTCTTGGTCTTGATCTCTGTCTTGATGGCTTTTGTGATCTAATCAACTCATCTAACATCTTAGAGCCACCTTTCAAATTCAAGCCTTTATCAATCTTCTCCTTGGATTCTTCTAACTCCTTTCTTAGTGCAACTATCTCTGCTTCACGCTTCGTGAACTCATCTAATTTAGAATGTAGTTTAGAGTTAACTGCATCTTCTATTCTCTTTGCTTCTTCCACTTGTGTCTTCAAGCTAACTATCATTTGGTTAGAATCTTCAAGGATTTTAGTTAGTCTATCTATATCTTTTTGTGCATGCACCTTTTGTTCTTCATTCTCCTTCTTCAAACTTTTAATCTCATTTAGAGCAAAAATGAGTTTACCTCCAAGGTCCCCTTCTTTATCAGAGGTTTCAACTTCTTCATCTTTTTCAAACCTCTCAACCTCCTCACTAGAGGTTGTTCCAAAAGGGTCACACCCATAGAAACTTCCATTTTCATCATCTGATTTTCACTAACATCAATCAGATGACCCTTTTTCTTTACCTGGATGCAGATCCTTCTTCTCATTCTCCTTATTATCCTCTTCTTTCTTAGGATTGTCCTTTTTACTATGAAAGCATTTCGCAACTATAGGACTTATTCTAGCAAACTTAAAAATTTTGGTGGTTAGCTTACCTCTATATTTTCCAGAGCCTCTTCTCAATCTCTTGATGTAATCAACTTCAACTTCATCAAACTCCTCGGATCCAGAAGTAGATGCTTCTTCATTATTACCTCTTCTTGCGGCTTCACTTGTACTCAAAATTTTATATTCACTTTCAAATTTCTGAATCAAAGCCTTCACCTTGCTTTTACCATCCTCTTCATACATTCTCTTTAACTTGTTCCAGACTTCATGTGTTTTTTGACAATGCATGACTTTGACCAACACAGAACTTGACAGTCCATGAAGAATTATATCTCTTGCTACAACATTATCCTCATATGCCTTCCTTTCAACTTTAATTAATGGAGGTGTAGTAGGAACTGTACATCCATTTACAACTAACATCCAAATGTCAAATCCTATTGATCCCAAAAATACTTCCATCAGTGAGCTCCAAAAAATATATTTTGATCCATCAAAGTTAGGTTCATCACATCTAAGTAAACATTTTTGACTAACCTTGTGTTCACCTTATTCAAGATCTACCTTGAGCTGATTAAGCTTCTCCTAGGGAACCTAAGGCTTTGATAAAAATTGTTGAACCACAATTATCTACTGAGAGGTGGGTGACTCATTAGATACTCAAAACTTTGGCTCTCAAAAACTTTATGCACATTACTTCCTTAGCTCGAAATACTTTGTGCAAATTTCTTACTCAAACTCTTATTGTGTAGATTGAAAACTAAGTATGCAAACATAAATATGCAAGTAGAAAATCAACACACACATGCCCAAAACACTAGATATACGTGGAAAATCCAAGATGGGAAAAACCACAATGAGAAATTTTGCTTGAGTCTACTACTCAAATCCAGCCTCACAATCCAAATCTCTATTACAATGTTTAGGGATAAAACCCAAGGAAGCTTCAACTCCCTAATTTAGAAGCTACAACTTCAAGGATGCTACAACTCCAAGGAGACTACAATCCCCTACAATGAGGCTACAACCTCTTACAAAATCACAGGCTCATATATGCATAAATTGGTTCAGCATAACCTATAATGCATCATTGCATTCAGTACATTGTTGCACTTTCTGCAACTTACACTTTGTTGTTGAACCTGCACTTTCAACAACACATCCTCCTCTACTCTACACTCTCTCTTTTCCTCCTCTACACTTAGAACATTTTGTTCTATCTTCCTGCATTATACACTCTCTTCTCTATTGTAGTGTTCTTTAATCAGCTTGATAACTAGGAATATGAATTCCTCAACTTAGGGATTGGACATCACAACAAGCAGCTATAATCTGTTAAAGAACCTCATTTACTTATCAACCCGAGGACATAGACTTGAAATGGGATAGCAAAATATATGCACTAACCACCCTTCTAGACATGCATGATCTCTAAAATGCTAGAACTCTAAATTCTGGAATTACTTTACTGAATAACTTGCTGGAAACAAAAACTAAAAGGTAAAACAACTCTGTTTCTAGTGGCTGTAGGAACAGTCAACAGTGACGTATTTATGTTGCTACAGGAATAGACACATTTAACTTTTGCAAAATAAAGTACACCTATCTTAACCTACAGAACGAAAGTATAGGCAATTTCCTAAGTGGGCCCCCTTAGGTCATGCCAAAGTAATCAACAAATTAGGTGAAAAGCTCCATAAACTTTATTGATTTTAAGTGAACAAGTACATAGCACAATCCTTCTTAACTATATTTCTGATACTGAAAAACGTATTACAAATGACAAGATCTTCCAGCCCATTCTCTGAAGAAGAATGGGCTATTTTTTGAAAACTAATCCTAACTACTAACTAACCTTCCCTTATAAATCGGGAGGTATTTATTACATCCAACTAACTTGATTAAACAGGTGAATGACAATGCAAGGACCAAGTCAAATTGGTTTGGAAGACTTAAAGTGCCATCATCCTGGATTTGAGCAATAGCAGGACGCCTAGCCTAGATTCCTGGAACATTTTTCTTGCTTGGTGGATAAGTTTGAAACTGTCTCCCCATCTTTAGCTGTTGAACCAGTCTTTGTAGATTTGGCCTTCTACTCTTCAAGTGGATTTTAAATTCCTTCCTCTAATCGTGGAACCTACAAAATAACTCACCATCTTTCCTGGAGAAGAAGGTTAGCTCAACACGTTCATCTTTAAGACACTCCATTACTTCATTCATTCATTCATTAAGTATTAAACTAAGGCAAACATCATTTCAAATATGGCTGCAGGAAGTTTCGTAGTGGAGGCTGTAGGAAGGTTTTATGATCACAAAAATCCATAAAGTATTTATCAGACTAATAAAACATTAAAGATAATAATCATGGGACTTTTCATCATAATATATTCATCATATTAAGTCATAAAAAGGTCTATGTTCTATCCCATAATCAGACTGAATGTTTGTTTTTAGCATAATAAAAATGGAAAAGTATTTATAAAAATATGATCAAAATGCGCCAAAGTATTGGCTCATCATCTATCATCCTCTATTGCACACTCAACAATGCATAAATCTATTCAGCATCCTGTGCACTTCCAACTTCACACACACACACACACCTAGTAGATATAACTCCTTGACAATTCTCAGATTGTCTTATTTTTTCTTAACTCCACCGATCTGCAATCTTTACCTCGAGATTCTCTCTACCATTCAGATCATCTCAAACCTTGTGCTAGGATTTCCTTCAGTAGCAAACTATTAGTTCATCAAGCCACGCACACATTGTATAGATTCATTGAATCTGCTAAACCAAACGACCTACAAAACCCTAAACGTAGAATACATTAAATGCATTCTCTTGATAATAAGATTCGATTTTGATCTTGATCACCGGTTAGGGTTTTCTAGAAATATCCATTACACAACCTATGCATTGAGCCTCACAACATTAAAATTGGTCTCAAAATTTTTGCTAAGAATAACATCCTGCACAACCCTAGGATCAGATCTGTATTAAATGTGTTTTGTTTTCCATATGATCATATTTGATATGATCCAATCTCAATCACCTCTATAGTTTGTTCTGCCACCTTGAAGATCAAATCTTCATTTACTTTGGTCACTTATGCAGCTAGACCAATTAATTTTTTCTCCTATGTCGGTTACCAGATTTTAACCCTATTTACATGAACTTAGTTGTTGTAGTTCTTCACTTTTAAATCTGGTCTGTTGATCACTTATCTTCATGCCACGATCCTCTGGCTCTCCATTCATCTCAACACCTTTAAAATATGATCGTTAGATCATCTTCTTTAAACATGCACCATTGATCTTCAACTCATGCCTGCCACTTTACTTGGATGTATCTCATTCTCACTTAGGGAATAAATATTAAATCCATGATGTTAGATCTTCACCACATGATCTATGACATCCATCACATCCTCATAATGCATCACTCGCCTCTAAGTCCAAACCATCAAATTAAAGAGTCTTTAATCTAGGTTCATTGATCTCCACTGACTAATGATCATCATTGGATTAATCGCCAAACAAACTGCACTGTCAATGTCCTTCATTCATTGTTTTCCATATGCGAGGTCCATCAAGACACACGTCCAAAATTTTCTCATCCCACGAGCTTGAAAACAGGCCCACATAAACCTTGTGGGGTTAGCGAGTTGTTGCCATTTGTCATTGACATTATTGCCACATTACTCACAACAACGATGTGAGTTGGTTTGTTGATCAAATCTTTGTTTGCAACTTGTCATCACACATCACAATCCACCATCATCACCATCGTATCGATTCCCACCAAATACACTACAGGCACTATCAAATATTCCTCGTTCAATCTCTATCGTTCATGGAATACGTCATCTTGTGCAGCCTTCACAAGTCCCACCATTCATGCATCGTGCATCATTCAATATTATTTAATCTCAATGGTTTTCTATTGTCCCCATGGGACTTAGTCGTGCCCCACCAAAAACCCAACGGAATTGATGAGCACCGTTAGATCTTCTTCATTGCAATTGTTGATCATACACCATTTGATCTCACCAAACGTCACTATCCACTAACTCTATTGACTTCACCTTTCTTTGTTGAGTGGTAATCTAGACATGTTCCTAAAAATGCTGCTAGCCTTAAAGCGTGATCTTCATAAGCTCATCAAACTAGACAAAACACCGCCAGTACTATAGAGTGGGGAGTTAGCGAAACATAGCAGAACACCGCCCGAGTTAGACCACGAGCAAAAAACACCACCAGGGCTAAACTTAATCAAAATCATTGAAGCAGTAAGTTAGAGAAACTTAGAGAAATGTCACCCAAGATATGACTTAGTCGAATTTTTATTTTCTTCTGGTGCTCAATGAATTGTCAAGGGGACTGAAGAAACTATCCCACTGAAACACAAATGTCTCATCAATGAGACATGTAGGCACCGCCAACCTAGACAATGGGGTCAATCACATCACGAAATGAATGGCATAGGTTGTTACTTATGTGACCTGCAACTACCTTAACCAGTCAATGATGAATTAGAAGACCTTTCTATTCCCATGACTGCAACCCTAGGGTTTAACCAGTAAACCCTATTTTTTTCTTAGAGGAAACATAATTCATTTTTGAGCTCATCCTTCAACCTCTAGAGCTACACCTTATTTTTTTGAGAAGCTCTTAGAAAACCCACATCAAATCTATATACATATTTGACCTCAGACAACTAGAAGAACCATCTGCACCATCATGTAAATATTGCATGACAATAATGCAATATTTATAGATATATGCTCATGTCTTCATCATTTTGCACCAACTCTTAAAAACATTGATCCTTTGGTCTTCATGACATCCAAGCACACCACTGAGCAACCTTTTTGCATCAATGACACCTTCCATTAATGTCATCATCTTCACTTGCAAGAGCAACTCCATTTCATCTCTTGTCATCATGTCAACAATCTCCCTTTCACAATTTTCACTTTTGAAATCAATGACAATTATATGCTTTTGCATAGGATCAACACACTTCTCCTGTAATCCCCTTTTGACATCAATGACAAAATATTCCAACATCGGATTTCACCTCAAAGAAATATTTCACTACAGGACTTTGTACATAGGCTTGTGAATACATGATGCATCTTACACTGAAGTTTTGTGATGGTATGAGAAGGCATACAAAAGATATGAATGCCAATTTTATGCTTTGAAGTCTACAGTGAGTTCCTATACTGTGCATTGAGGAGGGAGATTCCACATTTTCTCAAGATTAATTATTTTGTTTTGTGGTATTGAAGATAAGTTATTTGGTGTTGTCTAAAGGAGAATTTAATGTGTTTGTGTTACATGTTTGACGAATTGCATATATGTTTGGAGTTTTAATGTTTTAGTTCTAACCTTGGCTGGCCTAATTATGAATTGGTGTTAAGGATTCTAAATATGTACTACGAATGTTAAATGGATCTATCATAGGTCCATGCCGACTAATATCATGTGAAGATGAATGTTTTTTTGAGGTTAAGGCTGATAGACTTGATTTTGATTTGAAATGCGGTTACTTCAATCAGGTTGACCTAATTGATGTAATTGATTATATATGATATATATATATATATATATATATATATATATATATATATATATATATATATATATATATATATATATATATGTGAACTCTTTTGAGATCGAGATGAGGAAGATAGAGAAGGATTTTTATATGCCACAAATGTGAAAAGTTGTATGAATGAGAATACAAATGTGTTGTATACACATGTATAGAAGTGTTTCATATATTGTGATTCACCCGAGCTAAACTCCGACACAAGGAAGGTGCATTCTATCTCAGTTCATCTCTTGGCAGTGAGCCATACTCTATTTTGTAAACTATTCTAGGCTATGAGCCTTTAAGGATAGTGTGTCCTGGCAGTGAGTCGTTGTAATATTCTATATCCGAATATATTATATTTTGTTATTCCTCATCGTAGTTTTTCCCATTTTGGGTTTTCCACATAAAAATATAGTGTTGATGTGTCTTATGGTGTCATGCTCTTTTCAATTTCTTCATACTTGTTTGCAGTTAAATATGCTTTAATAATTGGATGGTTTATAACTGAATGATTTAATGGAATATTGATTCACCTCCCCTCTTAGTATTTTGGGTGTTCAGCAATTGGTATTAGAGCTTGGTTCCTCTTAAGAAGTCTAACAACTTGAGGAAGGTCTTGAAATTTGAATACATGGAAGATTAAAAAAATTGTATTCCTCTGAAAGAGATTCTTGATGAACATATAGAAGAAAATGAAGATTTGAAGGAAATCCTGAAGGAATAAAATGAGTGATTTAAAAAAGGAAAGAGTTAGATAAGTAAGTGATCAATTAAAGAAAACAGATGAGGACATCACTGGACAAAAAGAACAACTAGAAAAAAGAGAAAAATTAAAGATTGTCAGAAAGCTAAAATTCAAAGATAGATGGATGAATGTGCAAAGCTTGAACAAGAAGTGGTAATTTTAAAATCAGATCTAGAAAAGGAAAGAAGATATGAGGATAAATTTGTGACAATTTTTACAATGCTGGATGAATTGATTGTAGGATAGAAACCCTCTAGGTAAAAGTACAAAGTTGTGTCACACTTTCAACCAATGTATCAGCACAAGTGAATTTAAGTATTTCTAACTAGAAATATATTTTGGTCAAACATATGATCTTGTAAGATTCATTCTAGCTAAGTTAGATATATCCACAACTTTTCCAACTAAAGTTGTTGGATAAATGCATATCTAGCACCACTTTGTGGCCAATTTACCAAAAAACTATATTTATTTGAAAAATTTTATGTTTTAACAATTTCTACTCATATAAATAACATTTTTAAAAAAAATATAAAAATACCCTTTTGTAGATCCATAAGTCTAGTTTTCAAAAATATATATTTTAATAATTAAGTTATTATTTATATTTTTCTTTTAATTTTTACTAAAAGTAGATTATTAGCACAAAATATTAGGTTGATTACCATGACAAGGAAAAATAGTAAAACTTATTAAAAAATTTGGAAAAAAATATGATGCACTAGACAAAAGAAACTATATCAAGAGGGTATAATTTTTTTTCTATTTTAGATAAATAGATAATATTAAAGTTCATGTCCAATGGAAACAACCCTATTTTAATATGTGCACATTCTAATATTTATTTAAAATTATAAATTTATCAAAATTGGAAAACAAATCCATGCATTAAAGTCTCAAGTTATAAATACACAAAAAAAATTGAATGATAAAAAATAAAAATTACTCCTCTTGACTATTTGAATAGTCATTCAATGTAAAAGAAAGGATATTGAAATCCTTATGAATAAATAAAAATCACGTTCTTATCAAAACTTGTGTATAATTTTTTCAATGAATTTCTTATGTGTGAAATTATGCTCTTTTAGAATGTATTCAAAACACTAAGTAAAAATTTCTTAAATCTAATTCCATGAAACCTCCAGGTGTATTTTGACTTTGTAAAAATGGTTAGAACATGAACCAACCTTGGGGGAAGTCAAGAATTAGGTTAAGGTGTTGAGAATGTCGAAGCCAAGTTGGATTGTATTCTAGCAATATTGGATGAAACCAGTGAACGAATAAGAAACCTCAAACAGGAAGGGGTAAAGAAAGAGTGAAACAAGAAGTCCCAAATAATGATGAGGAAATTCCTAAAATGAAGAGGAAGGGGAGAATTCTCGTGATCACACCCATTCTAGTGAACAAGAGGATGAGGAGTCACAGTAAAAGTCAGATGGAACTAAAAGGAAGCGACTATACAATGAGTTTTCCCATGATATAAAGAAGATCACACCCCAAAGTTTGAGGGTAGTGCTATTGGGGATGCAGTTGAAGCATATGGTTTACAAATATGGAAAAATACTTTGAGATTTGAAATTACTCTAAAGTCACTAAAGTTGTATGGGAAGCTTTCTAGTTGGCAAGTGAAGCATCCAATTGGTGGATGAATAAGAAAATGGAGCTAGGGCTTAGTTCCTTGAGGCTAAGATGGAGTGAATCAAAATATCATTGATTTCCATAATTTGAAACAAGGAGAATCTTCAGTAAATGAATATTGGGAAAAGTTCACCTATCTCCTAAGGTATGCACCCATGTACCAAAAGGATGGGAATTTTTGAATAAGGAAGTTTATTATGCATCTTAATGCCCAAATAGGTGGTGAGACAGATGTACACAGTCCAATAACCATGTACTTAGTATATGAGACAAAAATTAAGCAGGAGAAAAAGCTTAAAGCTATCCCGATCTATCGAGAGAGGAATCAAAAGAAGTTTGGTGGGCCTCCAGTTAATCAAAGCCTAAAGAAGTCTAATGGAGGGCAAGATTCTCAAACGAAATGGGATGGAGGACCCCGTAACAATTGGAATGAACCAAGAAGGGATCACATAGGAAATAATGCCAATAATAGTAACAACTACAACAATACTGGAGGGAATGGTAGTAATTCAGAGAGGCCTGCAAAAAAGAGGGGACCATTGAAAGGATTCTTTACATGTGGTGGGGGTCATTTTTCCATTCAATTTCCTAAGAAACCATCAAGGTCACAATAGCATGGGAACTCCCTTCGTCCATAACGAGTTGCATTCCAGCAGAAGATCCATGCAACTTTGGACAATTGATAGGTTGAGTACCAAATCACCTCGATAGAAACTCCAGGTACTTTGTTTGGTTTACGTATTTTCATTCTTATTGATATTGGAGCCACAATTTTTTTTTGTTTCACCTAAAACATCTAGTCGAATTTATATAAAGGTTGGTTTTATGGAGAAGTCTTGGGTTTTTGAGTATGCAAACCAAACAAGAGATGAGGTGAGGCAACGCCTTTTTGAAGAAAGGGTTGAAGGTGAATTTTTATATAGGCCCTTTAGTTTGTTATGATATCATCTTAGGGATGAATTGGATATGGAAGCATAAGGCCAAAGTGGATTTCCATGTTAAAACCATAGAATGCCTAGACAACCTAGGTAATCAAGTGTCATTGCAAGGAATGCCTAGAGAAATGAAATTACGATAGATTTCAGCTATGAAAATGCATAGGGAAAAGAAGAAAGGATTCCAACTCTTCATAGTTAAAATGGATAAACTCAAGGAATGCAAGGAATTCATTTATCAAGATGATGTTGTTTATTATGGACCATGAGACCCCTTAGATATTGAAGAAGGAGAAGGGGTGGAATTTGGAGAAATAGATATGGAGAAATATCCCATCTTTTAGAAATTTGTGGATTTCTTTCCAAAAGAACTACTTGGATTACCTCCCAAGAGAGTGTTTAATTTCTCCATTGACCTAGTGCCAAGAATGGAACCTATATCCAAATTTCCTTATAGGATGATCACAATGGAACTAATGGAGCTTAAAGCATAGTTGGAGGAGTTGTTGTCCAAGGGACTAATAAAACCCAGTGTTTCACCTTGGGGAGCACCAATGATCTTTGTGAAGAAGAAAGATGGTATATTGTGCTTGTGTATTGATTATCGAATGCTTAACAAAGCTACGATAAAGAATAAGTACCTGTTGTCACACATCAATGATCTTTTTTATCAGATGCGAGGAGAGGAAGTGTTTTCAAAGATTGATTTGTGATTAGGTTACCATCAACTGAGGATCGAAGATAAAGATAGTTTCAAAAGTACTTTCAAGACTAGATATGGTCATTATGAGTTCACAATCCTACCTTTTGGACTTACAAATGTGTCTACAACATTCATGAACTTGATGAAAAATGTATTTAGGGATTGCTTGGATAGGTTTATATTGGTTTTCTTAGATGATATCTTAATCTATTCCAAGAATGAAGAAGAGCATTGTAGACTTTTAGATATTATTCTCCAACAGTTAAGAGATCATAAGCTATATGGAAAACTCTCTAAGCGTACCTTCTTTCATAAGGAAGTACAGTACCTGGGTCATGTAATTAACATTGATAGGATTTTAGTGGATCCAGCTAAAATAAAAGTGGTACTTGAGTGGCCAATGCCTAAGAATGTATTTGAGGTTAGAATTTTTATGGGTTTGGCAGGTTACTATCGAAATTTTTTTGCAAAATTTTCCAAGATATATTTTCCTATTACTTCATTACAAAGGAAAGGGAAGAATTTTGAGTGGTATGAGAAATTTCAAGTGGCATTTGACCTACTCAAGGAAAAGCTAACAACAACTCCAATTTTGAAGGTACCTAATCTAGATGGAAACTTTACTATCATCACAGATGCGTTGGGTGAAGGTTTAGGTGGAGTCTTAATGTAGGATGGGCAATTGATAGCTTATGAATCAAGGAAGCTAAAGCCATATGAGAAAAATTATGCATCACATAATTTTGAGTTTGCAAGAATAATCCATGCATTGCAGATGTGGACACATTATCTGATGGGTAAAGCTTTTGAACTAAAGACTAATCATCATGGTATAAAGTATGAATTTACCCAACCCAGTTTAAATACATGGAAAAGGAGATGGTTGGATCTGATAACTATTTATGACTTCAACATTAACTACATCAAAGGAAAAGAGAAAAAAGTTTCCAATGCCCTAAGTCATAGGAGGCATATCGCCTCAATGGTATCAATTCAAATCAAATTCAAGGGCCAACTATTGTAGAAATCCAAGGGTGATGAATACTATGAGAAAGTCAAGAAAGAACTCTCGGATAATCCACAAGATGAAAGGTATGAAGGATTTCACTTTAAACCTAGTGGATTATTCAGGTTTAAAGGAAGAATATATGTGCCTAATTCTGAAGAATTAAGGAACCTGGTATGGAAAGAAGTTCACAATGCACCATACTCTAGGCATCTTGGTGTGACCGAGATGTTGGTTGATGTGAAGCCATTATATTTCTGGAAGGGAATGAAAGGCGATGTTGCAAGATTTATAGAAAAATTCTTAGAGTGTCAAAGGGTGAAGGAAAAACATCATCACCTTGCAGGTCTTTTGTATCCTCACGATGTTACTAAGAGTAAGTGGTAAATCATTAGCATGGACTTTGTGAAAGGTCTACCTATGTCTAGGAACAAGCATAATTCCATTCCAGTGGTAGTGGATAAGCTTACCAAGGTAGCAAATTTTATTCCTAGGAATCTAACCAATGGAGATCATATCATAGCATGAAAATTTACTCAAGACGTGTTTAGGTTGCATGGGATTCTTGAGAAGATTATCTTAGATAGGGATGCTTGTGTGATATCTAGGTTTTAGAAAACCCTATTTTCTTCACTTGGAACCTAGTTGAACATAAGTTTAGTGTATCATCAAGAAATAGATGGTCAAACTGAAAGGGATAACTAGGTACTTGAATATCTACTAAGGATGTATTGCATGGATCAAAAATACAAGTGGGAAGATTACCTACCATTGGTTGAGTTTACACAACAATTCTTATCATTCTAAAATCAAGATGGCTCCATTCGAAGCATTGTATGGTTGAAAATGTCAACTCCTATAAGTTGGAATAAGATAGAGGAAAGGATAAGCCTAAGGCCAAAGATGTTATAAAAAATGGAGGAGCAAGTTAGAATTATTAAGGAAATATTAGCAGAAGCTAATGATAGGCATAAAAGTTATGCAAATTCCAAGTGGGTACCAAAAATATTTTAGTAGTGAAAAAGGTTTTGTTGAGAGTTAAACCTCACAAGAGTTTTATCAAATTTGGAAAGTCATCGAAACTAGCTTTGCGCTATGTAGGTCATTTTGAGGTTCTCAAGGAAGTAAACCCTATTGCATACCGAATTGCTTTTCCACTAGCTCTTGCTCAGATGCATAATATGTATCTTAAGAAGTATATACCAGGTGATAAACATTTCATTGATTGGAATACTTTACAGGTACAAGACCCAAGAGTGATAACAATTGATCCCCTCGAAGTGCTTGGAACATGTAAGCTTCACTTGTGTAACAAAGAGGTTATGCAATGCAAGGTCCAATAGGATCAATACTAGATGGAGGATTTAGGAAAGATATTAGATGTTTAAGGTAGAGAAAGAAGATCACTCTCACTACTACTTTATTCTAACCTAAGAGTTTTATGGGGTTAAGAGAACAGGTTTTTGGATTTTGGATTGTATGTCAGACAACTCTTTGCCAGAAGACAACAAAATGAAATAGGGGTGATAGTGCGATGCACTAGCGTCTTATTGGAGCATTGGAATTTGCATGGAAAGAAAGTATGAAATACAATGAAAAAACTTGGGAAATGAACTAACTGCTTAACTATTACAGTTTAATGTAAAAATGAAAGAAGAAAGTGAAAAAATAATAGAATAACAAGAGATATGCTTTAAAGTTCTAACTAGAATTTGAAAAGAGTGAAAGGTGATGGAAATACAACTTACAAATGATCCAGCCTCTTGCAAGCTCCACACAAACGCAAAAACTACACACAATAGAATGGGGAAAAATGTTGGGGTTGTTTCGAGGATTGCCACAATCAAACCCCCATTTCAGTGTTCCTACCTCCACGGACAACTGGAATAGCCACAAGATAGAAAATATGATAAAGAAAGGAGTGGAGGAAATACCAAGAAATGGAAACAACACTATGCTATGTAAATTAGATGAAAATGCTAAAAAAAATGGATATCACCTCCCAAACAAGGTGCCCTCGAGCATGTGAAGGGAGTTGTGAGCTCGCAAGCTTGAAGATGCAATTGTCACCGTAACAACAAGAGTAAAATTCAATAGAGTAATGCTTTAGAACTTCAACAATGGTGAGAAAAATGGAGTGTGTCATAGCAAGTAGAGTGTAGAAGATCTAGAAGAGTGTGTAGAGGATGGATTGAATGAAGAATCAAATGTCTTTAGATAGATACCAACCCAAAAGATCCATTCGAGGTCGTTCAAGGGTGCAAAGGTATTACTCTTTGTCACCAATGGAGAAGTGTAATGCCTCTACAAATTCCAGAGGTTGAAATCCTATTAGGATGGTAGAGTGCCATGTAGACATCTGTGCACCGTGCTAGCATCCTTGACAAAAATTCCCCCACCAACACTATAGACAACTACCAAGTGGGTGGAGAGAAAGTGGATGAAGTGGAAATGCATTGCTGGATTTAATCTTTCTAAGGCGAGGGGATGCAAACAGGGAATTTGTGAGGAGTGAAAATTCACTCCATTACATTTTGCCCCCACTTTAGCGAGGATATGTGCTACCAGATGCAAGGTAAAGTAGATTGAAAGAGTTTAAAAATGTATATCTGAACTATTGAGGATGTAGACTACAATCTGACCCACTCGAAAGTATAGGAAGAGAAGTTGGCTCCACAAGTCCTTAGACCCAAGGAGAGTTGAAAAAATGTGCCACAGGTCAGAAATCGTAGAGAAGGTTAAGAAAGAGGCTCTATAGGTCCACAAACTTACAAAGTCAAACAAGGAGATCCCACAAGATGTAAGTGCTTCACAAGTCCTTAGACTTCCAAAGGAGGCACCCCCTAGGTGCTCGGTCCTGAAGGAAGCCAGATGTAAGAGGCTTCGTAGAGTCTAATGGGGGCTTATAGGTGCTTGGTCCTAAAAGGTCAATTGAAAAGAAGCTTCACAAGCACACCTGCAAAGCAACACATTAATCCTTAGACAAAACATGTTAGATAATAAAAAGAAGCCATAGAGGTAGAAAAGTGGAAGATAGTCAACTATTGAAGGGATTTCAAAGGGGTCCCTTGGTAACCCTTCAAAAGAGAGGGGGTTCACTCGAGGGATGCCTAGTTTGAAACCAAGATAACATTTTTGAAAAGAGATAGAAATTTTTCCAATGATTCTAGCATCAAGGATTCCTTCTGAAAGATTCATTTCATCAAGGAATTCAAAAGAAAGAATATTCCCTCACAAGGGCAATTCTAGATTCTATCTTACAAATCCATGATGAAAGAAAAATTCATCTAGGGATCCATGTTGAAGAATGCAATTTTTGAAAAATAGATATTTTCAAGAAGGGATTCGTTGGCCACCAAATGCACCTTTTGAAAATTGATGCAGTAAGATAGCCCCCCCTTAGGATGGTGTGTGTTGAAAACAAAGGAACGCGACATCCCGAGGAGAGAAATACAAGAATGGAGGTGATGTTGTGGCTTGCAAAACATAATGAAATGTAATTGTGGTAATATTTTTGCACACACGAGGGACAACACATAAGCACCACAACATCACAAAGCAAGAAAATAAGAGAGAAATATAAAATAAAGGGAAAAAAAGGATGTAACGAATGAGATACAGGGTGATCTAATAATTTAGGGTTAGAGCTGCTCATAAATATAAATAAATAGATATAATAATATATAAATGAACTATCATAAACCCCCTACTATATCAAACCATATGAAGAAAGTTACGCAAAAACAAAAACAAAAAGAAAAAGAAAATAAAAAATTGGGTCAACATGGAAGGGAGGCCTACATGCCTCCAACACTTTGCATCATCCCCAATTGCTAAAAATTAATACATGAAAAAGAGAAGAATGATGTGACAAATAGAATTTTTACAACACTAAAAAACTCATGTATCCCAGAACCTATGAGGGTGAGAAGGGTCATCCAAGAACATATAAAACAAGCATGGGGGAACATAACACACACACACAATCTAACCTACAATAAAGAAGAGGCACCCCTAGTCCTCATCAACCAAGAGGTCGTCGTTATCCTAGTTTAGATCATCATAAGGGGAGGGTGGACGAGCCTACAATTGCAAAATATCAAGGGGGTACCCTCTGAACCTCCTGCAACAAGAGCCAAGAAAGAAGAGCCCTCAAGGTTTTCTCCACTCAGTTCATGTGAGGTGAATGTTAGTGATTTAAGAAAGATGTTTGATAGGGCTGAGACATCATCTATAGAGTTGAACATACACTTCATATGAGTGGCATGCATCAACTCAACATGTGATGGAGGCAACACCAGAGATCCACTGCTAGCCTCACCAAAGGACTTAGAAGCAGTGACAAACTCTAGGGACATTGGGGCTGCCTCTATTACTAAGATGGTGCACACTAACATAGAACCACCCTCCAAAGAAGACAAACCCTTCTTTCAACTCGCATTGCAAGAAGGGTCTTCCTCCATTTTTCACTTCATTAGGGGATGCAAGATCCCCACAAATGAAGTAGAGGGCGAGGAGGAAGAGGAGAAAATCACAATGAACACCACCAAGGTATTCAGGATGTCTACAGGTTTTTGAAAAGGGAAAGATGTCCAAAAGGGACATTAGTAGAGGGGGATCAACCGAATGAGCAACGAATACCTGCACCCTCTTCAGGTGAGGATCGTTCACACTCGCAAGGGGAGTCATGAGCAAGATTTAGGCTAAGGGAACTGAAGCAAAAAGAGAGGAAGGGGAGGAAACAACAGAGAAAGTCAGAGTGGGAGCTGCTGGTTCCCCTTCCTTATTCTATAAGGAGGTATGCTCAATAGCTGGAGCCTTCCTCCAACACTTGCACTCATGCACAAGGCAGTTTCTACAGCTCTAGGAGCTACATAATGCAACTTGAGAAGGGATGGATGACTCTATTTCAACCATCAGAGTATCCATCACAACTGTTTCTGATGAAGGGAGTGAATTTTGGATGAGAATAAGAGGAAGAGATGGAGAAGATGATGCAACAATAGTGGGAGGAGCAGGCTTGAGTGTATCAATGGTGGGCCTTTTCTAATTCACTACCTTAGAGGTAGGAGCGATAGGAGGCTACAAAGGCTAAGACACAAAGGATGCTCCACAATGACCCTTCTCCTTACATATAGAATGGGTCAAGGAACTTTAGGTAAGATACGAAGTTCAAATGCCTAATGCTTGGTCTTCCACCAAGCGTGCACTATCAAACTTCCTAAGAGACACATAGGAGAAAAATTCGAGGGCACCATAACAGGGAAAGAGGAAGCAATAGGTGGAATGATAGAGGAAGAAGAAGAAGGGCCTTGAGTGCGTGCAAGATTCCCCTTCCCCTTTCAGGAGGAAGAGGTAGCTTGTTGTTTGCCATAGGGTGAGTCATTTTTGGTTGCACCTTGCCTCCAGTCTTATATTTAACTAAATTTCAGTAAAGTAGGCTATTTTGGGAGGAAGCATGCCAATTAGGGTGAGAAAAAAATGATCCAAGGAATAACCCCTATGGGATACCAATGGCCAATATCCAGTGTGGTGCACGACATGTACAACACCTTCGTGAAAGAAATTTAAACACTTGTGAATTACATAAGTGAACCCGTTCAGTATCATGCCTATAGACACGATGGTGTTGACAAGTACTGGAAGAATGCATTTCCATCATATCATTCGGGATAAGGCTCTTTGAGAGGTTGAGAATCTTCTAATGTTATAATCTTATCCTTCAACAACTTCTACAAAATAGAAGAATAATATTTAGATAGTTTAGTAAACTGCCTGTTGTGCTTGAGACCTCAATCATTAGTCATGGCGACTACACTCTTAACATATTTTTCTTTCCCTCAAATTGATACTATAGATCTTCCTTTGGAATGAGAGCACAAGGAGGATCCCCCAAAATGAACAATCATCTACTAGTACTCCCGCAATGTAGCAAAGATGTGTGTGAAAGATGGATATTTCATCAAGGAAAATTTATCCTTCCAAGATCATTGTAGGTTGCCTATGATCACCTTTTGCGCATCTGAATCAACTAGTGGGTAAGATATTTATGAAAAGAGCACTTGGTATCATGCAATGAAATTAGTGATCTTCTTGTGCTCTCCCTTCTAACATTAGAAAAGATCCGATAAAGTCATATTCAGACCAATGTTAGCCTGAAATTATCAGAGAAACTAATTGACAAGTTGATAAATTGAAAATATAGAATTTTAAGGTGAGGAACAATACTACTCAAGCACTGTATCCTCGAGAGATCAAGGAAATATTTTTTCCATCAGAGTATTGCGGTGAAATAAATCCGTATGCATCACGTTAAAAGCTAACAAATGTGTTTGGGGATCTCCTTTACCACCATACTTTTAAAATTTAGTAATTTCCATCCTCTGAGGGAAGGGAGTGTTCAAAATTATCACCGATAATGGGATATTCCAGAAGAAGGGTTGAAAGATAGGATGGGTAGAGGCCTAAGATGGATTCACCAAGTAGTTTTGCATTTGACCCATATCCTATAGGAGATCATTCAAAGTAGGGTCATAAGATGACAAAGGACCTCCCCCAAAACCGCCACCACTAGAATCACCTCCAAAACCACCTCCAAAGCCATCACTATGACCACCACCAAAACCACTGCTAGGCCCCCCAACATGGCCTCCATCAGAGCCACTGCTAGAGCCACCACCATGACCACCATCAGAGCCATCGCTAGAGCCACCACCAGACATATCGAAACAACCACCTCCCATTCCATTTGATACTTTACTACCAAAGCTAGGGTTGCCCCTAGGAGGAAGAAACTCAAATCCTAAGGGTATCCTACTTGCCTTGACAATAGGAGGGGTATTAGGAGCATAGATATTAATGCAAAGGCCTATTTCAACCATGCATACTAACGCCATAGGCATCAATACACTAATCTATCTTTCATGGGTGTCGTCCTCATGACCTCGAGTAATATTTGTTAAGGGATTGTAAGAGGAGACATATGTTTTCACTAAATTGATAATGCCATGGAGAAACTATATGCCTGTCCGATCTTTGCCTAACATATATTTTATTTCATTAGTAACCCTTGCAAGCCTAGCCATTCTCTCTCTAGGTGAGTAGGAAGATCCAATAGCATCCTATCCAGAGCCATAAGATGCTCTATAGGAATAGGGATGGATTCATTCTTGTCCAAAGGTGGAGGAAAAGGGGAAGTAGGAGGTGTAGGGGCATGAGTGGTTTCATTGAAGTAACTCATCTCTATCGTCAATACCATCTCCTGAGAGGCAAGAGCCAAAGTGACCCTTGTAAAGTCCATTTCTACATGTTGCACACTCCTTCTAACTACGTGCCCAAATGTAGTAGATTAAGTTGTGAAGATCATAAATCTTCACAATGCACAACCTCACAACCTACATAGACACAAGGAAGAGAACCTCAACACAAGGAAATGGGTATTACAAGTTTCACGCCAGGTTCACCAAAATGTAGAGGGGGACCAAATGCTCAGGACCTAGGGTCACAGGAGGGTCTAGAATGATCAACTGCCCTGATCTACCACAAGCTAGATGGAGAATTTAGGAAAGCTATAAGATGTTCAATGTAGAGAAAGAAGAGCACTCTCAATATTGCTATCTTTCTTCTAACTCGAGAGTTTAAGGTGGTTAAGAGAGCGAGTTTCTAGATTTTGAACCATATCTTAGACAACTCCCTGTCATAAGACAACAGTGTGAAACAAGGATGAGAGCATGATGCATTGACATTCGTATGGATAAAAAGTATGAAATATAGTGCAAAACCTTGGGAAATGAGATAACTACTTAACTAGTACAGTTTAATGCAAAAAAAAAAGTAGAAAGTGATAAAATAACAAAATAACAATAGTTATGCTTTAAAATTCTAACTAGAATTTGACAAGAGCGAAAGGTGATGGAATAAAAATTTACAAATGGTCTAGCCTCCCCCAAGCTCCGCACGAATGCAAAACCTACACATAGTAGAACAAGAAAATTTTTGGGTTTATTTTAGAGCTTGCCATAGTCAAACCCCTGTTTCGGTGTTCCCACCTCCATGGAAAACCAGAATAGCCATGAGATAGAAAATACAATAAAGAAAGTAGTGGAGGAAATGCCAAGCAATGCCAACAACACTATGCTACACAAATCAAACGACAATGCTAAAACAAATGGATATCACCTCCCAAACAAGGTGCCCTCAAGCACGTTAAGGGAGATGTGAGCTCACAAGCTTGAAGATGCAATCGTTGCCACAACAACGAGAGTAAAATCTAACAAAGTAATGTTTTAGAGCTTCAAAAATGGTGAGAAAAATGGAGTGTGTTGTAAAAATTAGAGTGTAGAAGACCAATAAGAGTGTGTAGAGGATGGAATAAATGAAGAATCAATTGTTTTTAGATAGATAGTAGCCCAAAAGAGTCGTTCAAGGTCCGTCAAAGGTGCAAGGGCGTTACTCTTCGTTGCCAATGGAGAAGTGTAACACCTCTATAGATTCAAGAGGTGGGAATCCTATCAGGACAATAGTGCATTGCACAAACATCCACATGCTGCACTAGTGTCCCCGACAAAATTCCCCATCGACACTATAGAAAATCGCCAAGTGGATGGAGAGAGAGTGGATGAAGTGGAATGCATTGTCGGATTAATTTTTTTAAGGTCAGGGGATGCAAATGAGGAATTTGCAAGGGGTGAAAATTCACTCCATTACATATTCATCAAAGGTTCCTTTCATATTTAGAGGAGAAGTTTACAAAGGAATTTGATCTCAATAGAGTGGAACTAGGCAATAATACCAAATCTTTCTTTCTTTAACATATTTTCCATGTAGTGAGAACAAAGAATTCGAACATCTATTATTTTAAAACCTTGCGAATTATAGTTGTTTATTTGTAGACTAAAATTTATCCACAATTAGGAATAGCCACAAGTGAGTGGCCCTAATGTTTATAGCCATTGGATGTCTAACAATAATTTTACACCTCCAAAAGAAGGAACATACATATTAAAGATAAAGTGAAATTTCCTCATGGTAAGTTTTCCATTACAATATTGTCCTCATCATCAACACCATAAACCTTTGGTATTTGATGTAACCAATAAATTTGAGGGTTTTAAGGGGAAGAGAATACTACTAGAGTGTGAATAAATATGTAAGTGTCCTTGACTACCACATTATCTATTATTTCTATATCCTCTTCCTCCTTAGAAGAATCCTTAGTCATGTCATTGTGTATCCTTATAAAAGTTATGATATACAACCATTCTTCATGACATTTTGTCCTATCTTTCACTTTTGATCATAATTCAAACATATCCCTATTTTATATTTCCTTTCTAACTTATCTTAGGATAATTTATGAATAGTCTTCCTTTGCTTGTAGGATTGAGAAGATAATCCAATTCATTTTTATTGTTGAAATATTGTCTTCAACTAGTTTGGCTATGAAAATAAAATCAAGCATAGAGTGGGGGGAATCCATCTTCACCTCTACTTGAATCTTATGAAAATAAAGTCTAAAACAAATTACTTGTAAATTTTGGAATCTAAAAATCTGCTATCAAATTAGACACCTCCTCAAGTTCAGTGATGCAATTTGTAATAGTTCATTTTTGGACTAACTTGAATTAGCTACCTTTTGGGTCCTCATTATCAAATCAAGTTACAAGGGCTTTGGAAAATTCATACCATATTTTTATTCTTGGAAAGTTACATATGCACAATATATATCACTAAGTTTCCACTCCTAGAACAAATCTTGTAACAATGAAATGTTCATGTTAGGGAACATGATGTACACGTCAAGGTAATGCACCATCATACCTAACCAAGTTGTATCTCTTATCATTGAAATTTAGGCAATGCCAATCTTTGGTGGCTTAGGGAAGGTGAAAAAAATTCAAATGGAGAGGTCTTCTATTTACTAACTAAACATATTAAAGGAGACTATAAAAAATGGAATCATAATGGGACATTCACCTAAAAGGGTTGAAAATTTGGCCCAATTTTTCATACTTCAGGTTCTTTTGGAAATTTTGATACCTTACACCAATTGCTACCACATAATTATGTATATATCCCAATTTTGTTTCTTGACACAATATCACCATCCACTTCACAACTACTTGCTATGAATTCACCTGCACAATCACAAGCAATGGAAATTCTACAAGGATGTACTCTTAGTATTAATCCACATTTGAGTGATGCACAAACTCAAGACTTAATTTCCATGTTGAGAATTCATAAATCTGCATTTGCATGGGAATATCAGGACATGCATGCCATACATCCAAATACTTGCACACACCACATATACATAGAAGAAGGTAGTCATTCTATTAGACAACCATAAAGAAGATTGAATCCCATTCTACATAAAATAGTTAAGGAGGAATTACATAAATTTTTGAATGTAGGTTTTATTTATCCAATTTCAGATAGTCAATGGGTTTCTCCTTTGGTTGTGGTACCTAAAAAATGGTAAGTGGCATATTTGTGTTTATTATAGAGCTCTTAAAAAAGCAACTAAGAAGGATCATTTTCCATTGCCCTTTATTGATCAAGTTCTTGATACTCTTGCAGGTAAAAAGTTATTTTCTTTCTTGGATGGTTTTAGCGGGTACAACCAAATTCAAATAATGCCTGAGGATCAAGGAAAAACTACTTTTACTTTTTCTAGGGACATTTGTGTACAATGTTTTACATTTTGGTTTATGTAATGCCCTTGCTACTTTTCAAAGGCCAATTTTAAGTATTTTTGTTGATCTTATTCATGATTGTGTTGAGGTTTATATGGACAATTTTATTATTTATGGTAACATTTATGAGGAAGCTAAAAATAATATTGAATTTCTTTTGCAAAGATATGAAGATACCAATATATCCTTAAGTCATGAAAAATTCCATATTGTAATGACAAAAGGTATAGTATTATGACATTACATTTATTCCAAAGGAATTCAAGTTGATGCTAAAAAGGTGTAGATAATTCAAGATTTACCAACACTTGTTTGTCAAAAAAATGTTTGTAGTTTCTTGGGACATACAGGATATTATCATAGGTTTATTCAAAAATTTAGTAAAATTCCCTCACCGCTTTTTATATTGTTAGGAAAAGATAATGCTTTCTCATGAACACAAGAATGTCAACTGGATTTTGAAACAATCAAGGAAAATATTGTTACTACACCAGAGCTACGTGGACCAAATCGAGAGTTACTATTCCATATTCATACAAATGTTTCATATTCTTTGATGGGATCTATCCTAGGACAAAAATAGGGAACAATTTTCTATTCAATTTAATACACTAGTAAGAATTTTACAGGTGCTGAGGTAAACTATATAGTTACTGTGAAGGAATTTCTAGCTGTTGTATATGTAGTTAATAAATTTTGTCATTATATCACTAGATATAAAGTGTTCATCCATATTGACCATTCTACGATATGATTTATAATGAATAAACTTGTAGTTACTTGTAGGCTCATTATATGTTATTATTATTACAAGAATTTGATATTACTATACTTGATAAGCCTGGTCATGGAAATGTTGTTGTAAATTTCTTATCTAGGTTGCAATGTGAAGATGGACCCATTCTAGTTAATGATGCCTTTCATGATGAAAACATTTTTCTATATCAGTTAAAATTCCATGGTTTGCAAACTCTGCAAACTATTTAGTCACTTGTAAGTTTCCCCCATATTTCTCTTCGAGGGATTGTAAGAACTTTGTCAGAATAAGTGGTTAGTATACATGGATTAATAGAATTTTATTCTGCACCGACATTTGCAACATCATGCAATGATGTGCAGCTAAAGATGATGTCTTCAATATACTTAGAGCATGTCATTATGAACCTTGTGTAGGAAATTTTGTAGCTTAGGGAACTGCTAATAAGATCTTAACTACTGGATATTATTGGCCTACAATCCATAAAGATTGGAAAAAGTATGTGCAACAGTGTGACAAATGCCAACATATGGGCTAACCCACACATTCTGATGAGATGCCTCTACAAACCAATTATTTGTTGAACCCTTTGAAAAATGGGGTTTATATTTTATGGGGCCAATCAGCCCACCAACTAAGAATAAGGAATATATATTGGTTTGTATCGATTATTTCATTAAATGGGTAGAGGTTATAACATTAAAACATGCAAAAGATACTAAAGTTATTGACTTTTTGTACTCTAAATTTTTTACCAGGTTTGGTGTACCTCAAGAAATTGTTATAGATCAAATAACTTAGCTCACGTTTGAGTTGATTGAAGCTTTGGTTCGAGAGTTTGAAATTCAACACCACAAATCTTCTCCATATCACCCTCAAGCCAATGGACAAGTTGAAGTGACTAATCGGGAACTTGAAAATATACTTATGAAGATTGTAGCATTACATAAGAAATACTTGAAGCAATATGGGCATACTGAACAATGTGGAAGACCACCACTGGTCTTACACCATATGAACTTGTTTATACTAAGAAAATAGTTTTACCTATTGAATTTGAAATAAAAACTCTACGTACTACTTTGCAATTGGGATTGAATCTAACTGATGCTCAAAAAGAAAGGATTGATAACCTTCATGCACTAGATGAAATGCAGTAACAAGCTCTTTTCCATGTAGAAATAGTTCAAAAGTAATGTGCTCTCTGGCATGACCGTTTCATCCGACAACAGTCATTTCAGCCAAGAGATTGGGCACTTCTCTATGATTCCAGATTCCAAGACTTTAAGGGAAAGTTGCACACCAAATGGTTGGGGCTGTATGAACTCAAAATTATGTGACAATAGTGCAGTCAACCTTCGCACCATAGATTCTGATTGCATGGCTCTTGTTGTTAATGGGTACCCCTTAAATTTGTACATGCGACCTATTTCCAATGATAAATTTATTTCCAGTTTGATGAAGGAACTCAATGTTGTGACTCAGGTTCCTGCCCCCTCTTCAAGTACCCCATAGTTACTTCCAATTATTATTAAAAAAAAGAAATAAAGATCCAATAATGAAAGCCTTCAGGCATTGTTGGCCAGTTACTACCTGAAAACTAGGTCATAGACGGGTATTAACTGCATAATAAACTTAGAGGTGAAAGCCAATTTTTTAACACCTCTAAGTGGTATCAAGTTGAAAACTGTGTTATCAATGGTTTGGTGTCATTATCAAAATTTAGAAAAAATCACAATCAATAGTGACAAGAGCATTCCTGTCACTTTTGTGATAGGAACCTTCATGTCACTTGTGCAATAGGGAATTTTGTTCATGCATGGTCACCTTTCCTTCGTCAAATTTCTTCTCTTTTGGGGGCTAATTGGAGTCCTTGGCCGCATTTGTTGAGTTCCTTTCCTTGGCTACACTTTGTTCTAATTTTTCATTACAGGGGTTCGTGACATTTTCTTGTGGCCAGCTGGACCCAACCTATTGCATTCATGACTGGATTACTACAACCTATTTTTAGCTACCATAGTGGATTTTCTTTGCGGTCATGTACTCACTATCACTTACGTGTATTTTTCACCATCATTTCTGTTGAGAAAATATGTCTCAACTTCCAGCTTGAAGTCTCTACTTTTCATGACTTGGCAAAAATAAGGTGTTTCAGCTGTTTATCACCATACTACGCTTGGCTCATCTCTGCCTTAACTGCTTTACCATGGCAGTCAGTTCTTACCCTGGCGATACCGTGGTGGAAGGGTGGCAGTTACCACTTTACCACTCGTGGTCTCGTCCCTAATCACGGTGACTATGGCAGCCTTCGCTCTGTCAATTTGGTTGGTCACCGCCTTACCGCGGGTGGTTAAGCCCTTTACCAAAGTGGTGGCAGTGTGACCACCTTATTGCGGGCGATGGGTCCACTCACCGCAATGATCGCAGTGAGACCACTAGCGATCTGGCTGACGGTCATTGCCCTACTGCGGGGTGGTCTGTCAACCCCCACGGTAGCGTAGTTTGATTGCCAGCGGTCACCTTTGGCCAGTTACCTCATTGTCGTGGCTAGTGAGAACCCTGATGGTGGTAGCATGAAACGGTTAGTAGACGAGCTTGGTGAAGTTTGTGGGTGAGCTCGGTCGAGCTCACTGCATTACCATGGGCCGACTCGGCTGGTGCTCCGGTAACGTGGGCAAGTCTTGGATGGGCTTGATTGGCGGCAAAACCGCCATATCGTAGATGGGTCTATCTGACTTGGCGGTAGCGTAGGGAAGCTTAAGGGAGCTCGGTCGGGCTCACTGCATTACCACGGGTGGGTCGACTCAGCTCGGTGGTGGAGCAGTATGAACGAAGGGAGCTCGAATGGGCTCAGACCAGTAATTTGACTGAGTTGGAATCGATGGCAGGAGTGATAGGTGAATGCAAATCAGAGACGTGGCAGGTTGACTATTTCTGGTTGGCCAATGCCATCTGTAGCAACATCAGTTATTGCAGGCCATTTTTGGCTGGCAAGCAGGACCCAATTTGGGTGGTGACATTAATGCCTGGGTGGCTCGATGCAGGAAGATCAACATGGGTAGATCATTGGTGCGATTGGATCAGATTTTGATGTACCTTGTGATCGGCAGTTGATAGAGAAGTCTTGAATAAAATGTATGACTTATGTGAGTGGAGTACGTGACTGAAAAAGGAGAGTTATTTTTTGAACTATATGTTTTGAAGAAAACATTATAATAGTGAGATAGTTCTTGTAGTGCTACTGTGAGATGATAAGAGAAGATTGTATATTGTATGTAACCATTTCTATTACTGTAATACAATTGTCTTGAATTTGTGTGGTGGGTTTTTTACTTGTAAAGGTTTTCCCACGTATATCTCATGTCAACTGTGAATGCTTAATTCTGTTTTCTATTTTACTGATTGTATTCATCTCAAGTAGTTTTAGAAGCTATTAGAACTGGTTTATGCTCTTCTCCTCTATTGTATTAGTGTCAAGGGAATGTATTCTGCACTATTGGGTCATTCGATCCTGCCCATTTTTCCCTTCAAGTGGTATCAAAGCCTGGCCCATTGTGTTATCCTTGAGAGAAAGCTCAATTTTTTGTGCTAATACTATTTCAGTGGGAGTATTGCATTGTTAAAACTTATTTTAGTTTGAGATGGTGAGTACTTTTGGTAGAGTAGACATTGAAAAATTTAATGGCAACAACTTTGAGTTGTGGAAACTCAATATGGAAGACTTGTTGGTGGATAGAGATCTCTGGATTGCAGTGTCTGCAACTAAGCCACAAAGTATGACTCAAGAGGCTTGGGATCTTGCTAATAGAAAGGAAAGAGGTTTGATAAGACTGAGTTTGGCTGATTCTGTTCTCCTGAACATTCATGAATAGCAGTCTATAGCTTCATTGTGGAAGAAGCTTGGTGATATTTATCAGGGAAAGTCTCTGGTAAATAAGTTATTCCCGAGGAAGAAGTTGTACTCCTTGAAAATGGATGAAGGTGCATCTGTTGCAGACCATTTGAACTCATTTAACATGAGTGTTACTCAGCTGGCGTCTGTAGGTGTAAAGATGGAGGAAGATCGTTGCATGCTCTTGCTGTGTTCATTACCTAGCAATTGGGATCATTTGGTGATGGCTATTGGAAGCACAACCATTGCATTCAAGATGGATGATGTGGTTGCTTCACTCTTGTCTGAAGAAATCCGAAGGAAGTCTTTTGAGATGGCCAAAGGTATTGGTGGCATACTTCACATACTAGGTCTGGCTCGAAATCTTCTTTCTGTCAGTAAGTTAAATGATGTTGGTGTAGAAGTTTCTTTTTCAAGTAAGGGATGTAAAATGGCTAGAGGTGTGATGGTGCTAGCTAAGGATGTTTGTAATGGCACTCTGTACAAGCTGGATGCATGTCCTGTTCTTTGTAACAATGCCTCTATAAAGCCATGCAATGCTACACTTGTAGAGAAAGATGAAGACACTTCTTTGGCTACAAATGCTATGGAGGTAAAAATCCCAGTTGAGAATACTATGCTATGGCATCATAGACTTGGTCACATAGGTGAGAAAGGTTTAAAAATCTTGAAGAATAAAAGTCTTGTAGAAGGGTTTGAGATTGTAACCTTGAGTTCAATTTTTGAGAACATTGTATCTATGGAAAACAACATCGTGTTTCTTTTTATTCTAGTCCTCATAAATCTTTTAGCATACTGGATTATGTTCATTCAAATGTGTTTGGTCTAGTTAATGTTCCTTCATTATTGAAGTCTAGATATTATGTTTCTTTTATTGATGACTATTCGAGAAGGGCATTTGTATTCTTTCTTAAAAGTAAATAAGAAGTGTTCAGTCGGTTTAAAGAATTTAAATCTTTGGTAGAAAATCAGACTAGAAGAAAAATTAAATGTTTGAGGACAGACAATGGTGGTGAATTTTGTTCTGCAGATTTTGAAAGGTATTGCACTGATCATGGAATTAAAAGGCATAATACAACACCTTACACTCCACAACAAAATGGAGTTGCTGAAAGGCTGAACATGACGTTGATGGAAAAGGAAAGGAGTATGTTGAGTGGTACTGGTCTGGAGCAGAAGTTCTAGGTGAAGGCTATGGCTACAACATGTTATCTAATAAACATATCTCCTTGCTTTGCTCTTATTGATAAAATGCCTTTGGAAGCATGGTCTGGTAAGAAGCCCTCTCTGAGGCATGTCCGTGTGTTTGGCTGTGAGACATATGTTTATGTGCCAAATGAAAAAAGATCTAAAATGGATAACAAGGCTATCAAATGTATTCTCATCGGCTATGGGGTTGGTGTGAAGGGATACAAGCTTTGGAACCCTGTTACTGAGAAGGTTTTGTACAACAGAAGCGTGATTTTTTGTGATCTAAAACCTTTAGTAAGTGATCAACAACTTGAGACAGATCAGAGTGACAAGCAGAAGGATGCAATTGAGATTCCCCAAAATCCAGAAAGGGAAGAGCTGCATGGTGTACCTGAGACTGAGGAGAGCTCAAGCAGCTCTGGAAGTTTTGATGATGAAGAACAACCTCAACCTGCAAGAAAATCTACATGAGAAAAAAGGCAACCTCAAAGGCATGGTTTTTCACTGTTAAATTCAAACTGTGCCTATGCTTTATTAACCAGCACTGATGAGCCTAGGACTGTGAAAGAAGCAATCAACATGCCTAATTCGAATTCTTGGCTGCAAGCCATGAATGAGGAGATGGATTCTTTGAAAAAGAATGAAACTTGGAGTCTGGTACCACTATCTAAAGGGCGAAAGCCTATTGGCTGTAAGTGGATATTCAAAAAGAAAATAGGCCTTGATGGCAGTGTTGAGAAGTATAAGGCAAGGTTGGTTGCAATGGGTTTTTCTCAAATTGAGGGAATTGATTATGGAGAGATTTTTTCCCCTATAGCAAAGCTAACATCAATCAGATTTCTGTTATTATTGGCAACTCCATATGATTTTGAAATTGAACAGATGGATGTGAAGACAACATTTCTCCATGGCAAGATGGAAGAAGAAATCTACATGTCCCAACCTAAGCATTTTGTTGAAAGAGGTAAACCAAATCTGGTTTGTAAGTTAAATAAATCTCTCTATGGTTTATAACAATCTCCTAGAATGTGGTACCAAAAATTTGACATGTTTGTGTTGTCAATTGGATTTGTGAGATCAAAATATGATCACTGCATTTATTATAAATCTGAGAATTATCATGTGATTTTTATTACCCTGTATGTGGATGACATGTTATTCATTGGAAATAGCAAGACTATGATTTCTGATCTTATATCTCAGTTGTTTGCAAAGTTTGAAATGAAAGATCTTGGTGCAGCTAGGTACATTCTTGGAATGGAGATAGCCAGGGACAAAACAAGCAAAAAGCTTTGGATCAGTCAGAGTAAGTATGTGAAAATAGTTCTAGAGAGGTTTAGCATGGATGATTGCAAGTAGCTTGTTGTTCCAATCATGCATGGAACTAAGCTGTTTGTTGAAGACTTTTCGAAGTCTGCTACTGAGATGGAAGACATGACCAGTGTGTCTTATGCAAGTGCTATTGGGAGTTTGATGTATGCTATGGTCTGCACAAGACCAAACATTGCCCAAGAAGTGGGAGTTCTAAGCCGATTTATGGCAAATCTAAGAAGATCACATTGGGATGTTGTGAAGAGAGTATTTAGGTATTTGAAGGGGACTTCAGACTACACCCTATGTTACCATGGCAGTTTGGTTGCATCACAGAGGACTCTCAACATTCATGGGTATGTTGATTCAGATTGGGCAGGGGACATTGACAGTAGGCGATCCACCAGTGGATACACTTTCATGCTTAATGGTGGATCAATCAGTTGGATGAGCAAGCGACAAGTTGTAGTTGCTTTATGCACAATAGAGGCAGAGTACATGGCTGCAAATCATGCCTATAAGGAGGCTGTTTGGCTAAGGCATTTATGTTCAAACATTGGATTTAATGTAGGGAAAATCACTATTTTTTGTGACAGTCAAAGTGCCATTTGTTTGGCAAAGAATCTGACCTTTCATGCCAGGACCAAGCACATTGATGTGTAATATCATTTCGTAAGGGATATGGTTGAAGATGGCAAGGTCAATCTGGAAAAGGTGGACACCTTGAAGAATGCTGCAGACTCTTTAACAAAGCCAGTTAGCATC